>SNQJ01S0005073.1:57368-89527 GCA_010110895.2 Picea sitchensis
AAAAAAAAAAAAAGATTATTATTATGATGATGATGAAAGACTAACCTCTTGATGTACGAAAGACTAACCTTCTGTTAAAATATCTTGAAACTTGCATTTACCTTTAACTTGGATCTAGCATTTAGAAAAGAAGCATTATGGATTGTGTTTGACATATGTACTATGTGATTGAGACATTTCAAGATGAATTATTGTATATTTCAAGATACATTGCAATGAATGTAGAATTATAAAATATCTAGTTGAATTCATGTTTATCTCAAATATATTGCAATGAATGTAAAATTATAAAATGTCAGATGAATTCATTTTTATCTCAAATATATTGCAATGAATGTAAAATTATAAAATGTCTACATGAATTCATGCTTATCTCAAATATATTGCAATGAATGTAGAATTATAAAATGTCTAGATGAATTAATGTATATTTTAAGATATATTGCAATGAATGTAGAATTATTAGACATTTCAAGATGAATTATTGTATATCTTAAGATATATCGCAATAAATGCAGAATTATAAAATGTCTAGATAAATTAATGCATATCTCAAATATATTGTAATGAATGTAGAATTATAAAATGTCTAAATGAATTAATGCATGTCTCAAATATATTGCAATGAATGTAAAATTATAAAATGTCTCGATGAATTAATGTATATCTTAATATATATTGCAATGAATGTAGAATTATAAAATGTCTATTGATTGTGATGAAGGATTGATTTATTTTATTAAAATAACTTGTATCTTATTTTGTATGAGAGATTACATTTTAGTTGAAATAACTTGGAACTTGTATTTACATTGTAGTGTTTATTTTTAAATAACCTTGCATACATTATGTTATTTTTGGATTTGAATAATTTTCATTTTCATAACTTCTGCATTGGAAATACATATTTATTATGCTTTTTCATTTCAAGAATAAATTATTTTTGCAATGGATAAAAGGGAACCTCGAAAGTTATTAAACTTGAAAGTTAATATGTTAGGAGTAATGACAAATGTACATTGGGTTTAGATGCATCTAGAAATTGTGTTTTGGATGTCAATAAAATTTCTAATTGCATCCTTGAGGATTGAAATTGTCCAATAAATAATAGTGGCCCACACTGCCACATGGTAGCACCTTATTGGTCAAAGCGTAATCCAAGTGGCTTTGATGTGGTTGTCGTGTGGAGCTCTATGATTGGTTGTAGCTTTCATGGATCTTAGTTCATCAGTGTCTTGGCCCTCTTATTTTGGGATTTTATGCACTTATTCTCATTCAATAAAATGTATTAATCATCAAGTGGATTTGGGTTCTTTGCATTCCAAGTTGCACCACTCCACGTATGAACCCAATGCACCTTTAACTAAATTTGGTCCTTTCCTTTTCATGAATCTGGGCATTATCATGTCCTTTTGGACTTTAACTCGCACAACCTTCTCTACAGACCCAATTCTTTGTTTCACCGAGACATAAAATATTTTTGGTTTGTGAATGTGAGGGGATTATATGCTTTATGTTTCTTTTATCAGAAACTTCACTCCAGACCCAACATCTAATTTCATGGAATTATATTATAGTTTCAGGTTCATGAGTCCAGTAAGATTGTGCACTTTATGTTTATTAGAGGCATAAGTTCTTATATGGACCCGACCTTTGAATTCACTATGCTTTTAGTTTTTTTGGGTCCAAGATCTTGGATAGATTGTGTTATTTTAATATGAAGATCTATACATGCTTGAGCATGAGTTAAAATGAAATTTATATCATTTCAGGTTTGCAAAGAAGGGAAAGGCTCATGTAGTAGGGGTAACAAGGACATAAATAAAGGACAGTGGGACATGCTCAAATATACCCATGTCAGATGATGATGCTAGCATTGCTAATATGGAAGGTTTGTGAGCCTATCATATATTTCCATATAGAAACATTAAATTAGCATAAACGAATCATGTAAGAAAGGTGGTTGCTCCGAGTCTAACATGTGGCCAAGCTAAGTGAAATTTCCTCTTTCAAAATGGATTTAGTTGAGTTTCTTAAACATTTTGGGTTTGTTGGGCTAAGCAAATTCTAAGTTATTTGTTTTATGTGTCTGCACAAGTCCCTCCATTGACCCAAGCCAATATTTAATTATGCTTTCTAAATTTTTGGGTATGGGCGATGATGTTGTGCACCTTTAGGATAAAAGAACTTGAAATCACTCAATCTTAAGTATGGAAAGTCTGTGGAACATGAATAAGTCCATCGCAAGCAAGAATCAAGAAGACGTGTAACAAGCTCAGAGGACATCATACAATGTGACAAGTCAACATAAAGGACCAAGAGGACATGTGGCACCTCTGAGATGCCACATGGCACCATTGTTCATATTACAAGAGTCAAAACCCCCTTCCTTTTTGAAAATCCTGCAAGTGTTTTGAAGATTCAAACTTGAACAAGATTAAAATGGGTCCTATTGATGTTCCAAGTTTGCAGCACTGCATGGTTTTCACTTATGATATTTCTTGGTTTCACAAGTCCTCCCACAAACCTAACCCCATCTTATAATTATTTTGGTTCCACATGCTTGAGGGCAGGGAAACTTTTAGAGGCTAAATTTCACCCATGGGCTAATTTTCCATGTATTTTCCCAAAAAAAAAGATTCACCAATTTCTCTTTTTTCTGAAACCAATTTGCCCAAATTCTAAATAATAATATTATTTTACTTTAAAAAATGCCGAAATTTTAATACAAACTAGATAAAATCCTTATAAATTAGAATATTTTTACAAAATTATCACCAAACATTTTATATTTGGTATTTTAAGAATTAACAAGATTCACCAAGGTTTCTACACTTTAAATAAGTATGGATTCTTAAAATTTCCCAGCCCAATGGATTCTCACCTTATGTGTTTTTAATGTTGCACAATGCTTTCACTTAACCAAATGTTAAATTTAATTCTATTTTATAATATTCAAGGATGGAATAGTCGAGGAACCAGATATCCATGTATCTGAGTGAAGTTACATTTAAAGACTCTAGACGAACAAGAGGATGTCACATCACCAAGGAAGAATGACAAGTAATGTTCATTAGGGCAAAGGAGAAAGTCCTTAAGCACACATGGAGAGTTCAAGTAGTGTCATGCCACCAAGTTGGCTCAACGAGTGTGTGGACTATTCAAATTCAGTCACGTGGCACAACGACATCAACAAGTGAAGTATTGTTGGAAATCTGCAACAAGGGTTAGAAAAATCTCTAGATCTAGTGGTTGTGCTCGATAACAAACAAAGTAATGAAAATAGAATTAGAAACCCTAACTCGAATGAAATCTTTCATTCTCAAGGTTATACCATTGATAAGAAAAATAAACAAATGCAGTGAATAAACAAAACCATAACATAAAGCTTACAAAGAATGAAAAATTGCTTCATTACCCAATGGGAGGCAAAGCAATACAACACCTTGTTGACGGGCCAGAATGACCCGTTCAATCAAGTAAGGGAGAACGCCTGATGGCAAGTCCCAATTAGACCCACTCTCGTTTGAAATGGTGTTTCTGCCCAAATTTTGGCCTAGTTACCAATCTAACTAATTTAACTATCTAAATATGAATCTACGAACCAAAGGTTCTCAGATGAATAAAAACTCTAAAAAAAAACTAATTCTAAACTAAAATGATTATCCACGGTCCTAAGATGCTCTTCTACTCTATTATATTCTATCATATCCTAATCAAGAACAAACTAAAAGATAAGTGCAGTTAAATATTTGTATCACTTGCACATAAATAATTCTTGAGGGCAAGAAACATGAAGACTTAACAATATAATAAGTTAGAAACAACTAATTGATTCACCAATTGATTATATTGTCGTTGCACTTAGAATGAAAATCACGGTAACTGTAAACATGTGAAAATTAGTCTAGAAGTAATTCATAAAACCAACATTCACATATCACATAAATAAACATGCATATGTAGAAAAATCTCATTAATACATATTCGCACCGAGATGCTCAAAATGCCTCTAGTCCAAATTAAACATACAATAACAGTAGTGTTCAGCTACAATCTGAAAACCAAAAGCCCTTTTTCATGGGTAGTCCTCCTCTTTTATAATTTTGGAGTGATTGTTTACATTCTCATGGCTCAACCATGAGCCCAGGGCAGTTTTCAAAAATGACTTTTCATATTCCTAATCGAAAATAAAATTACAAAGCAGAAGGAACGAGACATTTGGATCGATTACAAAAAAATTGTCATCACGATTTGTCATGCCCCTGCATCTAGTCTTGATACTCTTCCCAGAGGGAATGATCCTTCATTATGTTCTCTAGCTTGCCTGATTACACTTTTTCCATGACTAGTTCCCCATCACAAACTTTAGTGGACACTTCTTGATTAAACTCATGTGCGGTGCATTTCACAAAGTGTTGGGTCATACTAATGAGCTTGACATGCTTCAACATGTGTTCTTCTAGGAATTATTTTTTCACTTGAGTTAAATTTCCAATGTTTACCTTGATAATTCCCCTGTGTTCCTCCACTTCAACTATTCTTACTGTGGCAGGTGTTGCCTCGTTGATGGGGGGCATCAAATGCATTTCAAATTCTTTCATGAGATCATATGGGCTACTCCACAACTTCTTGCAGGAATTAGTTGTTGCTTCTTGGACGCTTTGAATATCTTTCAAGAAAGGTTTCCAAGAGTCGAAGAAAACCGGATGCCTGAGTTTTTCCTTTCTAGAATACAGTGGTAGTGTAGTCGGGGGGTTTATACAATTCTTGCCATTTGAGAATTTGAACAAAGGCATCATTTGCCTCTTGATGTTGTCCTTGAATTTCAGTTATTCTGTCCTGCAAATTTAACTGATCATCTTGATCAGCCTGCATATAAATGAGTAGACATAGGAATTCTTTCTACTCGAATTTAAGTTTCTCATTCAGTTCCAATTCCTTGGCTTTAATAGTTTCTACAACAAGAATTGATGTCTTGCTCTCTTCTATAGCTTTTTTTCAAGTTTTTTCTTTTCTTGTACTAACCCCTGGATCTGGAAATTTTGTTGTTCCATGAGCCCCTTAGATTAAGTTAAGTATGTCTGCATCTTGGCAACTTCTCCAACGTGTTCCCCTTTTAGTTGTTTTATCTCATCACCAAATTACAATTTCATACATTCTAATTCTATGGCATGGGTGTCACGTTGGGTCTATGCCCTTCTCTCAAATTCTGCATTCATCTCGTCCTTTTGCATTTGCAAAGCTTTGCTTAATTTTTTTGCATTGAGGGTTTCAGTCACCCTTGTGGTATTTTCGAAATCTGAAGTGAGTTCATTCTTCACAATCTTCAATTATGCCTCCAACTCTGTAATTATGGTTCTAGTTGTGCCTAAGGCGTTGGTCACATCAAGAATAAGTGAGGCATTTAATCTCATGAATGCATGGAGGGAAGAAGCTTCTTGAATAACATTATCCTATGGGTTAGGACTAGCTTTCCACTCCAAAACTCTTCATGTAGACAATCTAGACTTGGTGTATTCTCCCCTTTTTTTCTTGTTTGATCTCTTCTCAATGATTTTTGTTCTATCATCATAATAATAATCTCCAATGGCCACTACAGTGCCTTCAAAATTCAGAACTTGCGAAGAGAAGGTAAAATCATCCGGGATGGCATTGAGGGGAGTGTATTCCTGGGGTGGAATGTTCACAATGCCCAAATTGGGAGTTGATGGACCACTTGGGTCCTTGCTCAATTCTTGTGATTTTTGTTGTTTCAATTGCTCGTTTGCTTTCCTTTTAGCCTCAACCTCTTCAACTAATTGTTTGGCCTCTGCCTCATCAACCAATTTTTTATCTTTTTCTTCATTAGTCAGTCTCTTAGCCTCTTCTTCATCTTTATTCTTTTGGAGGGAAGCATACTCTAATTTGATATCAACAACTAGACAAATGCCACATTTTTGTATGTTCTA
This sequence comes from Picea sitchensis, assembly GCA_010110895.2. Lineage (NCBI taxonomy): Eukaryota > Viridiplantae > Streptophyta > Pinopsida > Pinales > Pinaceae > Picea > Picea sitchensis. The sequence goes on from SNQJ01S0005073.1 coordinate 63,320, forward strand.
GTATATCTCCAGGTTTTCGTCTTCTGGAGAAAAATCTCCAGTATTGAAAATCCTATAGATCTCGTCGTATCTGAGGCTTTGGTCTTCACCAATGTGATGGGTAGTGTCTATTACCAAAACCTCTACTTGGCAAGAAGAATTTACAAGCGTAGAGGTTGATTGAAAGTAGACAAAGTCCTTGGGTCTCCTAGTATTTTGACTTGCCATAATGAAATGTTGTCTGTGTCTTATATCAACGGAGTTGAAACATGAGTTAATCCCCAAAAAATAATGAATCAACTGTAAGGAGACAAGTAATGTTAGAAAAGCGTAATACTTACAATTCAGTCAAAACAGACGATTTCAAAGTATTACAAAGCTAATTAGAGAAAGTTGGAGCACTTTTCCAGCTTACATAGGAAGATAGAGTGAAAAATGAGGGTTTAGGGTCATTTCATATGTATTAACTCACTCCAAATGTGTAATAAATTGTATGTGTATGAGGACTATTTCAAAATCCAAGCATGATCTTCAACATTAATGCGATTTAAGAGAGAAGATCGTCCAAATTCACATGATTTAAGAGAGAAGATCGTCCAAATTCACATATGGGGTTCGAAGCGTAGGCTTAATTTTGAAAGAATGGTTGTTGGAGTCTCTTCCATCAGACTGGGAAAATTCATGGGTTATTTGAGCTCCAAAGGAAAGGGATTGAAAAATATTCCTTATCTCACCCAGGTTCGTGTGCTAACATAGTAGGAGTGTAGTTGTGGTGATAGGTGGGGCTAATCGGAGTCAACTTGTAGGAGGTAATCGATACTCAGGTAAATGTATACTCCGATGGGAGGGTATCGAAGGCATATTCCCCTTTTAACATGGGTTTGTGTGTCAACTGCAGAGACTTGAAATGGTTTCAATGTACATCGTCAGACTTTATGATTCAGAGTCCAACAGACCCTAGAGATGTTAGAACCCCAACAAAGGTGGTATCGAAAGAATATTACCTTTTTAACCTAGATCTACGTGCCAACCCCAGAGTGCTATAAATACTTTAATGTTCATCATTGGAGTTTATAATTCATAGTTAAAAAGACCTCAGAAATGATAGGACCTTGACAGAGATGGTATCAAAGGTATATTATATTTCTTGAGAAATATGTTATCTCTAGAGATAGGTAGATAAAGAATCGTTGAGTGGGTTGACGGCTAATCATGAGATGATAAGTTGTAAGGTTATCATGACACGATTTAGATTGAAATTCCAGCTTCAAAACTTGAATGTTTATCCCTAAACGATTATTAGTTTCCATGTGGAACACTAAAGAATACGTTGTATTCCTGGGCTATCAGAGTATATGAGTCGAAGTCGAAACTTGTTCGCGAGGGGAAATACTCCAACATAATCCTTTTTTATTTGGAAATCAGAAAGGTTTTTGTCGGAATATTATCAGTGTAAGAGTTTTTTTTATCTTGACTCGGACTTAGGTGAAAATGCGCAAGTATGAAGTTCCCTGAGCACATTAAGTTGGACACAAGCTTCATGTGCTTGAGGAAAGTGAAGGGGACAATGGATTTCTGGGAAGGAGGGTTGATTAACGCAGCAAGGAGGCCATTGTTGATTACGATCTGTGGATAACAATGAAAGGAAAGACTCATAGACTATATTAGCAATAGGAACAACTTCCCCATACCAAAACCTTTTCAATAAAACAAACATATAGTACCCTGTTAAAAAATTTAGAATAGGAGGGAACCCATTTTTTTTTAATGGGTAGTTGTGGGGAGCCACAACACACATGTGGAGGAAATTCTTGGAGATAATGGCTCCTTGACCTCCTCCTTGGGAGGGTTATTTTTTCTTCTCAAGTGTGTGTGGTTGATCTCATCTCCTTATGGTTGTAAGTAGTTATGGTTGTTGCTAGAGATGTTATCAAAAAATTAGGGCTCTTGACCTATGGTGCAAATCCGACAACATTTACTTGCTATGGATGGATTGATATCGAAATGGAGTGACACCTTGATATTTATAAGAAAAATAGTGGGTAACCCTTTGACATGTTAATAATAGAAATGGATTATTTGACAGTATCAAATTTAACAATTACTTTAGGGGTTTTGAATAGTCACTTTATTTTATTTAACTATATTGTTTTTTTGGATAATTTCATGAGAAAATGGCCAAAAGGGGGTTTATGACCTTAGGAAATGTGTTTTCTTGGGTCATAATGATGTAAAATGATTTGGAATGGGTAAAATGAGTGGAACGCATGGTGTAATGTGGTGTATTTTGGTCTAAGTGAACAACTTTTGGGTGATAACAAATTACCCCTAATATAAGAGGTTAGGAGCACATCATATGATTGAAATATATTACATTTTTCTTTTACCAAGTTACAAAGTGACCAAGGAGGGAGAGAGGTGCTCGGGGTAGAAGAACCACCCACAGAAGAGGCCAACGAGTACCACTTGTCAATAAGAAAGTCACAAGATGGTGAATATACATGATCTCAATAGGGACAAGGTAGGCATACCCATGCTCGTCAAGATAACTCATGGTAATGAATACAATGGTGTGTCCAATATAAAGGGGATGAGAAAGTGAGACAAAATGAGGTCCCAAATATAATATGATGTTGGCAAAGGAGGGCTAGATTATAATACATTAATACAAATAGTCCTATATACATATGCATGGATCAAAAGTGCCAAGTATACATCATACTTGTTGTGGATTTGGGTACATATGCACTAAACAACTTGAGAATCCATGTTGAATAGAAAATGGGCTTCTAAGATCTAAAATGATCTAACTAAAGGGAAGTCAAGATGAGGGCTCTAAGAACAGTGGAGTGGAACTGAGCCAATCAAATCTCAGGAACTGTAATTGAGGTTGGATCATGGATTTATGTACGAATCTCAAAAGTGAAATGATGAACTGAAGTTGATCACCTAAGATCCTACCAAGTATGAGAACAATTTGAACTCTCTCAACTTGGTCCAATGTAACTCATCAAGGAGGTGGATAGGTACTATGGTACATAAGACTAACCCTTAGGATGAAGGGGATGATGTCGATAGGGGGGAGTTCATCATCACCCAAGAATGAAAAGAGTTCCTTAGGTCCATCATCCAAAGTACAATAAGCAAAGCTATATCTCTACAATCAAATGTTGGTATCGAAAAATGTGGGGGGGCACCTAAAGGGCAACCCCCTCTTAAGGTCTGATGCATTTCACACATGTCCGAGAAACTGGTATAATCAACTAGATCATTGAACCATGAAGCGTACAAGTCTTAATCATATCATAATGACTTGAAGTCAAGCACATGAAAAATAACCAAGTCAAAGAGCATTGATGACTCTCCCTGCTTTGTTTGAGGCACCCACCAATAATGAAGATGAGACCAAGGTACATAGTCCTTTAAGCCAGACCCCTAGAATACAAGTGTTGAAGTAGATAGGGGAAGGTCCATTGAAGTAAGTCAAGGATGAGTCCTTGAATCCAGCACAAAGTAGAAAGTAAGGTGTGACTGACAAAGATTGAAACCAAAGGGGAAGGGGGAAGGCAATGAGAAGTGGACTCAAGACTTCCCTTGTTCAGAGCATATATGTCAAGATGACCTAGCAGCAACTGAAAGCATTCCACAGGAATGGTCAATTATTGGGCATACGGATTTTAAAGGACATATCAGTAAACCATTGGGACAATTGGAGGTCAAAACTTAGCTGCACAAGATGGGTATGACTCACAAAGGCATGGGAAAACTATAACAAAACTCAATGTGGAACTCAACAGATTCCATGGGACATAAAGGTGACTCATCGTAGATGATCTGAACGAGGGAAACACGAGGATGTTTCTAAGAACTAAACCAAGTACTATAAAAGCACAAGGCTCTCTTTGTATTTCCAAAGGGGATGTCGGGAGGAGAAGGTAAGAGATGTAGTACCAAAATGGAAAATGGTCCTCTTGATATGTCAAAAGGGGTACCAGGAGGATGCAACAGATCTAACCATCATGTGGAAATAAATAGTATCCAATTAGAATACCACTAGGGAAACTAAATGGGGATGTGAAGCGGTAACAAGGAAGATAAATGCCCCATAAAACAACCAAATAGCGGTAATGTGTGATGTGAAAATTGCAAATGGAAGTAATCAATAGTAGATAATTAGTGGCAATCTCCTCTGGCATGGATGAATGGTGGCATAAAGATGAAGAATTATTATTGTATGAATGAAGTGAAGGGAAAGTGATAAGTCATACTCCAACAAATATCAACCATAAATGCAAGAGTCTAGAGGGTAAGGTTGTCAACATGATGAGAAGAACAGTATGTGGCTTCAATTATGGTATGTCGATTAACTAGAATCTCGATCCCTAAGGGGATTCAATAAAATGGGCACAAAAATGAAACATGGGTCACTATTCTAGGGCACCCATGTAAGGAAAAATCTATCTCTAGGTAGATGGTGAATCCAAAAGATGGAGGGGTTGGTCCATCTACCCGGGTGAAGGGGGTCCTACAAGAAATTTACAAGGAATGAAAGACAAATGCAATGAACTGAAGGGAGTTAACCTATGATAAATGCCAAGGAAATTGAAGGCCATAGGAGACCAATATCCATGCTCATAAGTAAACAAAGACCAAATCATAAAGGTGCTCAAGTGATTGAGACAAATTTCTAGGAATTCTTATGAAACAAAGCATGCTTTAATGCTTCTTGGAAAAATGGCTTCGTGGTGAAGAATCAAAGCACAAAATTCTAAGAATACCCTTTTGAAGAGCTTGAAAACCCAATTCTAATGGTGTGGATGGTGTGTCAATCGGAGTTCATATGAGCCCGTATGAGCCAAGAGAAAAAAGAGGGATTTTTCTATAAAAGGGATTTCTCTCTAATTTCCAATTCATTGTTACACTTGGTGGAGAGGAGGAGAGGCCTTAAATCTTGGTGAGTTCATTGCGAACAAACTGACCATCAAAATTCAGATTTGTGACTTTGATCCTGATGGATGTCGGTGGCCTCCCACCTATTCCAACTGACTCATTTTGGCAGTTTTCTAGTTTGGCAGTTTTTCCCCTAGTTTTCGGGTTCCTGACTTGCGGGGTCGTTTTGAGGCCCTAAACAACGTTTTTTAGGGCTCATCATACTAAAAATGACCTTTGATAGATAGCATCAAAATGTGTAGTCCTCGGATAGACCTTTCCAACTGACTATCATGCGCCTAAAATGGAGATCGTATGCAAAAGTTACGACACCGGGAAGTTGATGTACTAACTTACCCAAACGGGGCCCACATGACTTTTGGCGCTTCATCTCTCAAGGTTAGGATTTTTTGATGTCTAGGGTTTTTGACATTCCTATTTATTGTAAAAAGTCCTTCAACGCCTCATTGTAATGATATTTTTGTGAATGAGCGTAGCCGTCACATCTCTTCTCAGAGATAAGCTGCCACCATTCTAGCAAGCTTGTTTCCGCTGCATTTTACAGTTTCAACTTATTTCCTTATTGAATAGAAACCAATTTTACTGTATATTTGCTATTCTGTGTTAAGCATATTTTGATAATAATATGTATTCATTTTGTTCTACAAATATATTCTAGATCAGTGGTATCAGAGCAGTCTTCTCCTTGTTGTTCTTATTGCATGTTCGCAACAAGGTCAGGGTACAAAGAATTGGGTCTCGAGCTTCTTTCTCTTGAGGACAAAAGCTATCACACACCCAAACGACCTCTCATGGCAGACAAAAAGAAATATGACAGGACAAGATATCCCTTCAAAATGTTGCTCGAGGAATCCCTCACACAACATAGTAACGAGATGATGGATAGTTTTGCGCAAATCCTTCGACGGCTACCAACATGCGACGCATCATCCTCGAACGGAGGTGCTTCCCCCTTCAAGGTACAAATAAACTTCGATATTCCTATATTTGAAGGTAATATAGACGTAGATGTAGTAGACAAATGGTAGAATCTGCTAGAAGGGTATTTCTCTGTCCATAACTTCTCAAATAGAGAAAAGATTACTTTTGTGCTCCTTAAAGCCGTACCCCATGTCAAAGATTGGTGGGAAACTTTATGTGAGAAAAAGGAAACAGAGGAACCCTCATTATTTACAGTCGCAATCACCTGGGAGTCCTTCAGGGATGCTATTAAGGAACAATACTACCCTATTGGAAGTTATGACGACCTGTACACAAAATGGACCACGTTGCGGCAAGAAAGAGACCAAGCGGTGCCCGAGTTCACAAATATCTTCCATACCTTGCGCACCAAGCTGGGTATTAAAAATTCTAAGCGACATCTGGTGCTTAAGTATCGCGACAATCTGCATAGATGCATCCACGCTGAAATGAATCTTTTGGACATCTCATCCTTGGGCGCGGCCTATCGATATGCCATCAAAATCAAGCAGAAGCTCAAACAAAAGATGTGACAATTTGGGCTTGGGAACCCCTCACAGAAAAAGCCAGGAAAGGGAGGCCCGAACTCGCAGAATAAAGGACAGAGCAAAGATGGACAACCTCAGGACAACCAGTCCAGGCCGTAAGCAAAGAAGGACACCGTAAAGACAAAGAAAGATATTGGGAAGTGGTGCTAATTCCATAAGATTCCCTGGCATAACACTGTTGATTGCCACTCGAAGAAATCGCTGGTGGCTGAGGTGAAAGCCTATGAATTAGATGAGGGTTCTGACTCTGAGTCAGAACCAGAAAGGGGGAGACAGATCATAGACGTAGAACCCAATGCTACCATTGCTACCACCAAGCTCTAGGCCAGTGAACCAGACGAGCCAGAATAAGGCGAGCGCCTCTTTCATTCACAGATGTGGGTGAAGGGTACCCCACTGCACTTCATCGTTGATAGTGGTAGCCAGAAGAACCTCATCTCAACAGAGTTTGTCAAGTGGCTTGCCCTGTCGACAACACCGCACCCGCAACCCTACACCATCAGATGGCTCTGCCAAGGAAGTGACATCCGCGTCATCCAACAATGTCACATGTCATACGACATCAAGCCCATCAAAGACGAGGTATTGTGTGATGTTGCCCCTCTCGAAGTTTGTAATGTTCTTTTGGGCCAACCATATTTATGGAAACGTCATGTTGTATATGAGTCTAGTCCTTGCAGTGTTATTATTACTTTGAACAAGAAATTGTACAAGATACCTGAGGCAGTCCCACCCAGTGCTATTTCCTTGATCTTTGCCAAGCAATGCAAAAATTTCATTTCTTAGACAAGGAAGTGTGTCTTCTTCGTGATTCACTCTTAGAATGAGCGAAAGATCACAACCACATCCAGGGTCTCCGCAGCTGACCTCTCCACATAGTAGAAGCAAGTGGATAAGGTCGTGGAAGAATACTCATATATCTTCTCCTCACCTACCGAGGTACCTATGCACTATCAGGTCAAGCACCCCATCGATCTGGCCTCCGACGCATCGYTGTCCAATGGGCCGGTCTACCACCGTTCTCTGTTAGAAAATGAGGAGATCAAGCGACATATCCAAGAAYTGCTTCACAAGGGGCACATCCGTCCCAACTCATCACCTTGCAAGAGCCCAATSATGCTGGTACAGMAAAAATATGGAACATGGTGACTCTGCATTGATTACCAGGACTTGAATAAAATCATAGTMAAAAATCGGTACCTGATTCCCCGAATCGATGACCTCCTTGATCAACTCACGGGGGCCAAATACTTCAGTAAGATTGATCTGAAGTTTGGCTACCACCGGGTCTCGATMGTACAAAAAGAGGTATGGAAGACTGCCTTCAAGTCAAAGGAAGGTCTTTTTGAATGGTTGGCCATCCCCTTTGGTTTGAAAAAATCTCCAACCAATTTCATGAGGATGATGGACAATATCTTGTGACCATTCACCAATGCTTTTGTAGTGGTGTATCTGGATTACATCCTCATTTACAACAAGACTTGGGAAGAACACTTGAAACATATTCAATAGGTTCTGCACACCTTGCGACAACACCATCTCTACGCCAACTTGGAAAAATGCTCCTTCGGCATAGACAGGGTTCATTACCTAGACTACATCGTTGATCAACATGGCGTACATGTGGATCCAACTAAAATCCAAGTCATTCATGATTGGCCAACCCCAACCACACTCACTGTGCTTCGGAGCTTCTTGGGCCTTGCAAATTTCTACCACAGGTTCGTGTTGGGATTATCCCATATTGCATGGGCCCTCAACGAAGTAACCACAGGTGGTGGTAAGGAGAAATTCATGTGGGGTCGGTCCCAACAACAAGCGTTCAATGATTTGAAGCAACGCTTGTGCTCAACCCTAGTACTTTCACTACTGGACCTGCAACAACCCTTTGAGATCGAGACAGATGCTTCAGATTATGATGTGAGCGCCATTCTCACTCAGCTCGGCCACCCCGTGTTGTCAGATGTTGTCCGTAAGTACCCTACTTACGACAAAGAAATGTACTCCACTGTGCAAGCCTGCCGCCAGTGGAGACATTACATTCTTGGGAAGGAGATAGTCATCCACACTGATCATAATCCACTGCAGTTCATGTAGACATAAGGCAAATTGCAGAATGACCGCCATCAAAAGTGGTCCATGTACTTGCAGGAATTCCACCTCAAAATCAAGTATAGAGAAGCACCAACTGCGTTGTTGATTGCCTCAGTAGACCGTCAGTTGTGGCACTCACCACGGTGCTAGACTCTTGCGGCCATGATACCTTTGGATCGCCCCAACTCTACGAAATAGATCCGAACTTCACCACCTCCTATCAAGTGTTGGGCGCAAATGCAGTTGTCACTAATTTCCATCTTCAAGATGGGTTGTTGTGCCATCTGGGCCATATCTACGTTCCATCAAGCGAGGAAGCAAAGATGATCAGGGAAGCCCACTACAATTGGGTGGCAGGACACTTCAGCATCGAAAATACAGTGGCAATGTTGCAGAAAAATTTCTATTGGCCGAAACTTCGAAAGGAGGTCAACAAGTATATCAGGTCCTACACTGCCTGCTCGATTTCCAAACCAACCACTAAGAAACATGGCATGTACACCCCTCTGTCTACTCCTGACAGGCCATAGGAATCCATAGGAATCCATCTCAATGGACTATATGTCGGGCCTCCATCCACCAAGTGGGGCAATGATTGTGTTTTTGTGGTTATGGATCACTTTTCTAAGATGGTGTTTCTGGCCACTTGTAAGAAGAGAATCACAGCAGAGGCCACTTGCAAGCTCTTATTTGAACGAGACTGGGTACATTTTGGAATCTCACAAACCATTGTCTCATATCGGGATAGTCAATTTCTCAGCACATTCTGGTCAAGCCTCTGGTCACTACTGGACACCAAGCTCACTAAATCCATGGCCTTCCACCCCCAGACAGATGGCCAAACCGAGGTCGTAAATCGAATGATCATGCATATCCTTCGCATGTATAATTCCAAGTACCCTCGCACATGGGATGATAGTCTCCCCTATGTTCAACATATCTACAACTGAGCCCTACATAGCTCAAATGACCACAACCCCTTTTATCTAGGGTTGGGATTCTAACCATTGGGTCCCATAGATGTTGCACTACCTCTTGCGGTCACCTCAACCGACTCATCTCCTACTCCAACTAGAGTTGACAAAGCCACCCGGTTCATTGAGTGGATCCAACACATCCACCAACAGGTTCAGGATATCCTACAGAAGTCCAATGAGAAGTACAAGCAGTGCCATGATCAACACCAGGTGCCACATAAGTTTCAGGTGGGTGACAAATTTTGGTTGCACTTGCAGAAAGAGCGTCTTACAGTACCCCATTGAAATCTTCGCCCACTCCGTTATGGGTCATACACCATCACCAAGGTTGTGGGTGATAATTCTTTCGAGCTCAACATTCCTCCTTTCCTTGGCTTGCACCAAATGTTCAACGTGGATATCCTTTGACCATATTTCCCACCACTATTGGACACCTCAGAGATAGAAGAACAACTGACACCAACAGATCTCAACCCCGACTGCATACAACATGCATCCAGTGATCAGATTGTGGAAAAATAGCTCAAGGGCACTCGCCAACAAAGGATCCAACTTTATCGAGTTGTCAAAGCAAGGCAGCTCCTGCACCAAGGCAAGTGGCTCACCCGAGGCCAAATTCAGCAGAAATTTCCTCATCTAATGGGGGAAATCAACGCAATGGAGACCATTGCTTCCTAAGGGGGAAGGAATGATCCAGATGGATGTTGGTGGGGTCCCACCTATTCCAACTAGCTCATTTTGGTAGTTTTTTCCCTATTTTTCGGGCCCCTGACTTGTGAGGCCGTTTTAAGGCCCTAAACAACATTTTTTAGGGCTCGCCCTAAACTAACTTAACCAAACGAGGCCCACATGACTTTTGGCGCTTCATCTCCTAGGGTTAGGTTTTTTGGATGTCTAGGGTTTTCCAAATTCATGTTTATTGTAAAAAGGCCTTCAAAGCCTGATTGTAATGATCTTCTTGTGAATGAGCGCAGTCATCACATCTCTTCTTAGAGATAAGCCGCCACCATTCTAGTAATCTTATTTTCGCTGCATTTTACAGTTTCAACTTATTTCCTTATTGAATAGAAACCAGTTTTAGTGTATATCTATTATTCTGTGTTAAGCATCTTTTGATAATAATCTGTATTCATTTCATTCTGCAAATATATTACAGATCAAACTTTTAGGCTAGTGGCCCAACCCTACTTGTCCTTTTCCGTGAATTGGCTTTGTAGATTAGGTCACAAATGGCCTTGAGGGAATCCTTGGCCAATTTTTTAGGGCCAACGCACTAAGAGGGGGTGGTTTCTACATTAGGACCACAAGAACTACCCCCATTTCTAGTGTTGGCCAATGTAGAAAATAAGTTTTTTTTGCATTGGCCAAAGGTGAACTTTTTGGCCCAAAAAGAAGAAATATTGTAGAGACTCGAAATTTGAAAAATATGATGAAAATACCGATCAAAATGTTGTTTTGAGTAAATATGCTCAAGTTCAATGTACTCTATAAAGAGTGAGAGTTCAAAGATATACATTCTTAAGTTCAGGAGAACCAAGTAGTCAGAGGAGTGCTAGCTCGGTATGGGATTCTCAATATGTTGAGAACCCACTATTGAGAGTAGGGGAGGGTATCCTCTCTCGTATAGTGTGATATTGGGATGTAGATGTAGAGGCATTCGTGGTGCGAAAACAACATATTGAGATCATATACAAGACTTCTGTTTCCTCATAGGGATCCCTCTAATGGGAGTAGTAGGTGAGTCTCAATCTATATTACCTCAAGGGAGGCAATTGGAGGAGTTTCTTGAGACCATCCGCTTACCTAGTGCTAGGGTCAGAGATTCTTCTATCCAACTAATGGACTTGGAGCGACCGAAGAAATGGGATACAACCACGTCGATGATCTACATATTGGGTAGCCACTCTCCACACAAAGTATTTGAAGAGTAGATGTTATGCATAGAACGAGTATTGGTTGGGACCATATGATTTTGATGACGTTGAAGTTCACATTGACCTCCTGCTGATGAGCTTCAGAAGGGAATTGTGAATTTGGGATAGTCCTATATTCCTTATATTTTGAGAGGATACCCATTCTTCGTCCTAGTGTTTACATTCGTGATGAGGCACTATACGAGCCTCAGATGTGGCATTAGGGGTAGCTACTGAGGTTAGGGGGAGGTGGAGGGGTTTGGAAATTTGTTCCGAGCTGATTTATTTGTACATTGGGATCAAATCCAATATACATCAAGGATTATCCATATGCAAGGATGAACTACCAAGGGGACCCAAAGCTACTGCTACCAACTCATCGAGCATGGGGAGCAGATGGTGAGTATAATAACATCAAGTTGTTTATATCTTTTACTTGCATAGAGTAGAATGTTTCAATATATGGTACCAATGACATCATATATGCAATTGCAAATGTTGAATCAATAAGGTTGATGGGACAAAAATCTTGGATGGGGAGAAGTGGGTCTGTTGATCCTAGGAAGAGATTCAAGGTTGACGCACTACTAGAGGATCTCCGAGGCATGTTTGAGAACCTAGTAACTAGTGTATCATATTGGGGATGGAATGAACTTGATGATAGATATGTGGTATCATGCACAGGGGAACCATCTGAGTGTCACCCCTCCTCATAATGAATAATATGAAAGGGTGTAAACCCCGTGACAATTTTGGAAAATTTCCTATAGGCCCATAAGGCTAGGAAGAGCAAATGGTGCCAGTTGGTTATTCATTATTTGTAGGAACATAGTTTTAAGGATATTATTGATGGCCTTAGCCTGGAAATTCCCATGTGGATAGTACTAGGATTAATATTGGAGCTCAAATCTTGAAAGTGAAGCTAACTCATGCCATATTTCATTTTCAAAAAAAAATTGGGACACCAAACTGAGTGATAATATGGTTGAAAAAGAAACAAGTTGTAGTTGTTGCGATGTTGTTGAACATAGGCATGGATTCAACCCATTTGGTAAAGTAATCAATACCCAAAACGATGTATTTATGATCATCATAGGAGGGAGGGTTACACTCCATAAAGTCAATGGCCCATTTGAAAAATGGAGTTGTTAACATAGGATTTGTACTTATGCAAATCCCAACACAAGACTCCCAAATCTTGTGTAACTATGGAAGAACCTATAACTGTCACCTTAGTAGGGACTTCCCTCATTTTAGTGATGGAAGAGGTCCACCATAAGGGAGGCTTCCCTAGTGACCTCAAGGGATCAAATAGAAAGTATAGTAGCCAAGCCTAATGCTCCCTATATTGATCACTGAATGGTTGGACTAGGTCAACAGAAAGAACGGGTTTTAAGATGGTTTGATACCTGCCCAAGGTTATGTTAAATCATCTTCGGTACCCATCCATCCATCAAACCATAACAATGCCATACCCTAGAATGCGACGCCAAGGTCAAGAGGGTGGCATTGAGGGCCTCAATGTGTTGTGTCCAAGGAGAGGAGGGTTGTGTCTCATCTATTAATGATGTGTGAGTCATTTTTGTTGCAACGTCCTCTATATTGTGGGTAAATAGGCCCTAGGGTACTCTTCCCATCATGCGGAGATTCCAGCCCATTAGTGTGCCATAATGATTGGATAAGCTCAAACCAATCCCATTTTTCCATCATCCAGGGTTATGAGGAGTTGAGAGCCAATATCTAAGGGTGGTGAGTCATTGGACGACCCACTACTCTCCATCACACATGCCAAGGTCCTGCAATAAAGGCACAACATCCTGGGTACAAGCCCAAGACGTCCCTCAAAGAACCATCTCAGGGCCATCCAAAACAAACCAAAGCATAAAACATAGTTAGCCAAAGTTCATAAGAAACATTAGTCCTTAAAATTTGCAAAGTAAGTTGCAACTTAAGATATAATCCATGCAAGATAATTCACCATAATATTCCCTTCAAGCATCACACCATCCCAGGACCCCATGTGAGTTACCAAGTTTAAGTATGGGAGGGCCTTCATCAAACCCTATTAGGTGTGCCAGCTAGATAGGAAATGAAATAACCCAGGTAGAGGGCTAGGTCCTAAGAGTGACAAGGGAAAGTAAAAACCCTTCAAGAGTAAGTGTTATAGTGATATGGTTTTAGGGATTACTTCATGGCTAACGATGTCATTGAATCCATTTCTACGAGTGCCTTTGTGGAGGGTACACTTGCTCTTGAGTTAACCCATATTTATTTGCTATTTTTTCCAATCCCCCTTATCTGCCTTTTTCTAAGTCCTGCTTTATTATATTTGCAAGTCCCCTTTGTAAGGTTTCAATCCATTAGCATTGGATTTTTTGGATTGAGGTGAGCACTGAAAGAGTAGAGCTCAAGTTTGGACTAGATTTTGTTAGTCCTCTTTGTTATCATTCCTTTCTTTCTTTAGCATCATTTTCTTATTATTTTCATAGCAACTACAAAACAACCTCTGGGCCTTCAACCCCTCTTCTCATGAGAGAATGGACCATAACCCATTGTCAAAGTTTAATACACTATGAGAGGCTCCAGGATGGAAAGTGTTAAGGATGGCGGGGAAAAAAATGTTACCCTTGAGAGGGCCCCCCAGTAGTACCCATTTTCATTGGGTGGTGACAACATGGGACCAGGGCAAAAAAGTTGACCACCAAGGTGAAACAAGGAAACTGACATAATTTCCCAAACCAATGATCCATTATTTGACTTCAACCAAACATCCTCATCCACATGCCCAACAAATTAAGCACAACACATTAAGAAAATAAAGACTAACATACCTCATGGTGACAATAAATTACCATCTCCCATACTCTGGGTTGCTTGAATGTGATGAGCCTTGGTTGACCTGCATCTGTAAAGTTGAATGACGGGGGGTTGTTGGGCTGCCATATGTGGACATGTTGATCATCATCATGGTCGATATCATGTTTTCCATTGTGTTCCATGAGACATGATGTCCTCTAGTTACCCCTAGGCACGGGGGGTAACATCTAGCTCCAACATGGGGACATGTGCTCACCATAGAGCACACGAGAACCTCAATATATATGGTTGTCCAAGACCTGCAATCTTGCACCCACTTCAACCAACAACATCGTTTAGAAGTATATGTTGGTGGATGTGATCCACCGACGTCAGTGATAAATCCAAAATATGGTTGAAAGGAAAATTTCCTTAGCTACAAAATAACAAAGCAGTAATATACAAGTACTAAGTGCAATTTCCTAACATGTATTCATTATGTAAAAATGAGAATGCAACACTTATATAAGAAAATGCAAGACTACACTAGCATGAATGCAAGATGCAACATATATATACAAATGAAATGCAATATGCAAATGCCTACCTAGCCTACACTAATCTATGTTAGTTCAAGAAGTCAAGTCTCTTCCCAAAGATGGGGCTTGAGAAGGGACCCACTAATGGGTAGTGGATGCCTCCTTCCCTGTAATGTGGATAGATAGTAGGAATCATTAACAGACTTCTCTTCAATCTTGTAGGGACCCAGCCAAAATTTTCCAAACTCCTTTCATGTATCAGGTTGGCCCTTTCTTTTATCCCACTCTAAGACCAAGTCTCCTTCTTTGTAATCCCCTCCGTTGAGATCAATTTTCTATTATATCACCCTAGTATATTGCTTCGAAGGCGGGGGGTGGGATTCTATTGTAAGAATATCATCTTGGTTTGGTCTAATCAACAATTCTTTATCATCATTCTTCAATATTTTGATAGAACCAATTTATTTGTCTTTGTACTTGTCTAGTTGTTGCTAGTAATCTTCCCTTTTAGGCCATTCTATAACATTAAAATCTTATTCTTTAGCGAAAGGAAGGTCATTTGGGAAAAATTACGGAAGGTTGATTTTCTCAGGCATTTCCTACAAGGGATCTTCAGTTTCAGAGTCAAGGTCAATTTCTTCAACATGTTCTTCAACCATTGGTAAGTTGGGTAGGTGGGAATTAGTCTCATCATCCATGGGTATAGTAGCATAAGTCAAATCCATTTGTAATGTACCACCCATCATTGCAACAAAATTTATAGACAAGAGCATTCCCCAAACATATAGGACATCTATGACCACAATGTCCATCATGAAAACTATCTCAGGATATCAATCAAGGTGGACCTTCATGTTCTCTATTACACCATGTGTGGGAATGGCCCTGGATTCAATCCTACAGACACTTATGTAAGGCCTTATGAATTCCAAACCTAATTGTCTCATTACTTTCAAGGCCATGAAATTTGTACCTACTCGTGACTCAAGCATACATTTGTTCAAGAATTTATTGTTCATTTGCGAGGAGATAAAGAAAGGTGGGTGCTCATCATATTTTGGTCTAAAATGGTTGGATTGAAACATTAAACGAGGGTCTACAAGTTCACCTTGTACGCTAAAGAACTTCTAAACTTTTCTTCTCATCGTAGGAATCTTAGTGATCTTTATTAGAGGTACAAGTACATTGATATTTTCCAAGATGCCATTTATGTCAATATTCAAGTCAATATCACTAGTCTTTGGCAAAGTGGAACTAGGATGAGGATTGCTTGTTGGTGGAGGAGGAGGCCATGGTTGAGGGAGCTTAGGTCACTAGGAGGAGCTTGAGGTGTACTTATTTGTCTTGTGTATACTTGTAATTCCTTATTCATAATCTTCTCCCTTTATTCCTCATCCATTTTGTGTATGACTCCCATCCTAGCCCTCATGGTTGCTTCTCTCTTTCCCTCCTCAAGTTGTTATGGTGTAATATTGAGGCACACTTGGTTAGATGTGGAAAATATAGAGTTTATGGTATCAAAGACATTCATATGATCAGATTCCCCATTACTCCTTGGGTATTCATGTTCCCAATGTGAATCCTTGCAAGGTAGGGACCAATGATTCTCTTTTTGACTTATAACATATGAAGGATCTAAAGTGTTGGGGACCCTTTGTTCACTTGGAGCCCTAGGTTTCCATGCTTGGCTTGATCTTTGAGGTGGGCCCCTGAAAGAAGGCTTGGTGGTTTTTTATTGCGACCTCTCCATATTGGTGATCGTGTTCATCATTATAGTTTGATTCTTGGTGAGGTTATTTATTGCTTGTTCAATCGTTTATATCCATGGAGTGCTAACATCTTTGGTCGGCTCAACATTGTGTAATTTTCTTGGTTTGGTTTCAGCCTTGGATCTTGGGGCATAAAAAGGTTCTACCTTGCAAGATGAAATATTAGCTTCAATTATTGCAACCATTTCTTGGGCCTCCTCAAAAGTCTTTGGACCCTTATCCTTGAGTAAGTACCCGAAGTGCCATGGGAAAGCCTTATTGTAGAGGAAAAGAAGATGTTATTTTATGGGGTGAAGTTTTCTAGGTATTTGTTGAAGAAAATTGTCAAACTTGGAATCAAATTATTTGACTGTTTCATTATATGTATTTTTCATTTATGTAAGTTGCATCAACAACAAGTTAGGATCCTCCTTAGCACCCCATATTTTAAGAAAATTCTCCTCAAGTTGATCCATGGTCTTGATACTCTTGCTAGTGAGACTATTGTACCACCTCCTAGCATCATCGGTAAAAGTGGATTAGAAATTTTTCATCACTAAATCCTCAACATCATCACTTACATGGTTAAGTTGAAAGAAAGCCCAAAAGTTACCCATATTCTCTTCAACAATGGACACATCATTACCAGAAAACTTCAATGTATGCAACAAATTAAAGTGATTTTAGATGGTTGTAGCAAACGTTTTATAACAACAAGAAGTTATTTAGTAATTTTGCTAAATTTAGTGTTAGTGTAGTTAGTAGAAATCTTGAGAGTTTTGAGAGAGTGAGTTCATCAATTAATTCACAATGAGAATGCATTAAAACTAGTGCCTTTAAGGGTTATGTAGTCTTTCAAGTGAAACTAAGCTAGAAGGTTGTCCTACATGAAACCAAGAGGTAGGGTCTAAACCCTAAGGTGCAAGCGCATTTGCGCCTTAGGTCTTAGATCTCAAGGAGAATAACTTCTAGGGTGCAAGCACATTTGGGCCCTAGAAGTTGTTCCTCTCCTTTTGTAGGTTCAACTAGGTCAAAGATCAAAAGTATAGGGTTAAAATCCTAAAGTGATATCACTTTAGGGATTTAGGGTTCTAACCCTAGCAAGGAAAATTAGCCAATTCTAGAGAAATATCACCTTGTGAGAGGAAGAAGCACGTATGTTCCTCTCTTAGGGTTTCACCAATAAGACTTCTTGCAATAAAATAACAATTTCATCATAAACATTAATAACATGAACAATAATTGCAGAAATTCACTTACTTCATCCAAGAAATCAAGAGAATGTAATCCTAATTGTCAAAATATCCATCCAAAATCAGCAAATCCATCCACAAGAGACCTTTCCAAGCCAAGCACATGCGAGAGAAAGACTAGTTACTCCAAGGGAGTCGAAAATTTCAAAAGTATCTCACAAATGATGAGTGAAAGATGAATAAAAAAAAAATGAGGGTTAGCCTTTTTATATGAGGCTACCCTCACATGTTTGTCCACATAATATGCCAACAACAAAATACAAGTGGGGTCAACCCCTCATTTAACCTTTACAATGTGTAATAAATGAAAAAATACATCAAATTCTCCACACGTGTGAGACGTTAAGGCATAGTAGGGTGATGTCAAGCTTCCAAAGGATAATGTGAGGCCTCCAAAGGCCATGTGGAATCCTCCAAGGTGAAGCAAGTTTCAATTGAGGTGTCTCCTCACCCAAGGTCATGCCAAATCAACTATGGTACCCATCAATCCATCAAACCATAACAACTTCATACCCTAGAAGGTGACATCAAGGTCAAGAGGGTGGAGTCGAGAGCCTCAAGGTGATGCATCCAAGGAGAGGAGGCCTGCATCTCATATTTGAATGATGTCTGAGTCACTGTAGTTTCAATGTCCAATATCATATGGGTGAATAGGCCCTGGAATACTCTTCCCATCCCGTGGGGCTTCCATCCCATCAGTTTTCCATAATGATTGGATCTGCTCAAACAAATCCCATATGTCCGAGATCCAAGGTTTTGAGAATGTGAGAGCCAATATCTAAGGGTGGTGAGTCACTAGATGACCCATTTCTCTTCATCACACATTCCAAGGTCATGCAATAAAATCACAATGTCTTGGGTACAATCCCAGGACGTTCCTCAAAGAACCATCTCATGGCCTTCCAAAACAAACCAAAGCATAAAAAATGGTTAGCCAAAGTTCATAAGAAACATTAGTCCTTAAGATATGCAAAGTAAGTTGCAACTTAATATATGAGCCATGCAAGATAATTCACCTCGGTATCCCCTTCAAGCATCACACCAACCCAAGACCCCATGTGAGTTACCAAGCTGAAGTATGGGAGTGAATTCATCCAACCCTATTAGGTGTGCCACCTAGACAAGAAACAAAATAACCTAGGTAGAGGTATAGGTCCCGAGAGTGAAAAGGGAAAGTAAAAACCCTTCAAGAGTAAGTTTGATAATAATATGGTTGTAGGGCTTACTTCATGGCTAATGGTGTCATTGAATCCCTTTCTATGAGTGCCTTTCTGGAGGGTGCGCTTGCTCTTGAGTTACCCCATATTTACATGCTTTTTTTTCTAATCCCCTTTATCTGCCTTTTTCTAAGTCTTGCTTTATTATATTTTCAATTCCCCCTTGTAAGGTTTCAAGCCATTAGCATTGCATTTTTTGGACAGAGGTGAGCACTGAAAGATTAGAGCATAAGATTGGACCAACTTTTGTTAATCCTCTTTGCTATCATTCGTTTCTTTCTTTAGCATCATTTTCTCGTTATTTTCATAGCAGCTACAAAACAACCTATGGGCCTTCAACCCCTCTTGTCATGATAAAATGGACCATGAGCCATTATCAGAGTTTAGTACACTATGAAAGGATCTAGGATGGAAAGTGATAAGTATGGTCGGGAACATAACATTACTCTTGAGAGGTGCCCCCAGTTGTACCCCTTTTCCTTGGGAAGTGACAACACGAGACTAGGGCACCGAAGTCGACCATTAAGATGAAACAAGGCAACTAACACAATTTCCTAAACTAGTGATCCATTATCCGACTTCAACCAAAGATCCTCATCCATGTGCCCGACAAATTAATCACAACACCTTGCATAAAAGAAGGACTAACATACCTCATGGTGACAGTATCTTACCATCTCCCATACTCTAGGTTGCTTGAATGTGATGAGCCTTCATTGACCTACATCTATAAAGGTGAATGAGATGAGGATGTTGAGTTTCCATCTATGGACACGTTGATCATCATCATGATCAAGATCATGTTCTCCATTGCAGACCACGAGACATGATCTCCTCTAGTTACCCCTAGGCATGGGGGGTAACAGGACTTGCAATGGTAATGGAGCAGGTGGGGTCCATGCCTTAAGGATGTGAATTTGACAATTAGTACAATGCTTAACTACCTATATGCAATCTATGAATATATTAGGCCAAAAATAACATGCACACATGATTTTCTTAGTGATATCCATCCCTGAAAGGTGATCACCGCTATAAGAAGAATTTAAGACCTGCTTTACCTCCTCATACGTGAGACAAAAATGAAACAAGGTATCAACTCCCCATCGATAAATATAATCTTCAGTGAGGAGATAACAAGGGCATAATGGAAAATAAGTCATTAATTATCATGGGTTAGATAAGGACCAAGTTTCTTGGTCCGTAAGTAAGTGAGGATGTCGTGATTCCAAGGATCATCTATGGATATGGTGAACAAATGAAAATCTAGAAGATCATCATTTAAGGGTAGGTCAGGTGCACTAGTTGGGAAGTCGGAAAATGAACTCAGTAAGGGCTAAGGATTTATTGCTCTTGGGCATAACAAACTCTAAGTCAAACTTCTGAAGAATTATGATGCAATTAACATACTTCCCATTTATCACCCGCTAGATCAATAGAAAGGACACATGGTTAGAGTTGGTAGCCACCTTGGTTTTGAACATCAATCAAGATGTAATGACACAACGTTTCGACAAATAAAATCACTTTCAACACTAATTTCTCCTCATGGGTATAGGAAAAAGTGGATCCTGATAAGTTCTTTCTCATGTAACCAATGACGTGTTCGCATCCATCGAGCCCATCCTAAATTAATATTCCAATGATAATAAAGGGTGAAACAAAAATGTAAAGCATGAAGTCCTTATCAATGTTAGGGTACAAATCATGGGTGTCGAGGAAAGGGCTCATTTTAGCGCATAGAAGGACTACAAAGCCTAATCATACCATACACATGGGATATCACAATGTAATAAACATAAGAAACCATGAGCAATGATGGAATATCCTGGAACAAACCTACACAATAAATTGGCTTTCCCCTGTAATCTTTGCAATTGACATAGATTGCGAGGGGTAGGTAGCTCATAAATTTCCTGAACCTTGAGAGGATCAAGAGTGATGCCATCTTGGGACATAATGAATCCTAGAAGTTGACCAACAAGCATGTATAAGACACACTTTATGGGGTTCAAATGTATGTTATACTTGTGACATCTAAGGATTATAGTTCGCAAGTGTTCCAAGTGATACGACCTCTTCTTTGAGAAAGTAGTGAGATCCTCGAGACAGGCTAATATTAGGTGTACCAAGTCATTGAAACAATATAAAATGGAAGGATATAAAGTGGCGTTATCATTTTTCAACCCAAATGGCATAAATTTGTACGCAAAGGTACCCCATGGAGTTGTGAAGGTTGTCTTGTATTAGTCTTGTGGATGAATATAGATATGGTTGTACCTCAAGAATCCATCTATGAAAGATAAGACCTTGTGGATCGCACATTTATTGATAATCTAATCAATAAATAACATTGGGTAATTATGTTTGGGACAAGCCTTGTTCAAATTATGAAAATTGATATAGACACGAATATAGCCTTGCCTCTTGATGATGGTGACTAGGTTAGAAACCGATGAAGTATATGTGACGGGATAAATAAATCTTGTCTTTTACAATTTATCAATTTTGACTTTAATGGCAAGGACCTGGCTGGGGTGAATAGGCCTTTGCTTTTGAGGAAAATGAATGGCACCCAACCACGTATCAATATGGTGTTCAAAAATGGTAGGATCAAGTCCAGGCATCTCTAAATAGGACCTAGCAAAAAAAATCCTGAAACTCTTGGAAAATGGCTTTGAAAGCGACAACCTCTTCAAGAGAATAGTTTTCCCTACGAAGGATATTTTCCTCAACACTAGGTGTAACAAAGATATCCACCTTAATGGTAGGTGAAATATTGGCCATATTCCCCTCTTCAAATACATTAGGGGCAGGGATAGGATTTTTGAACCAATCAATTTGACCACGGGGAATGAAATATTTTGATTCAACAACATATTGGCCAAAGGGACGAGGTTGTTGTGGTAAAAAGTAGGAATGGTGATGCATATTGTCCCATGGGTAATCTGACATGTAAGGGACTCCAATATGTCTTCATTGAAATGAAATACTTGGATGCACAAACCTACACTACTAGATGAGGTGGTGGAAGATGGGGCAATGAGCTGAATATCAATGCCATGGGAACAAGAGGTATGGTTCACATACGTGAAATCTACTATGGTAGAATAAAGACTAAAAAATGAAGGATCCACTGTTGTTGAGACTGAATCGATGTGAGGCACACAAGGGATGCTATGTTGTACATCAACAAAAAATCTAACATTTTTTGATAATTTTAATCCGATAGAAGTTGGAAGGTACAAAATTTGCATGAAATTCTTATCATTTTTCACTTTAAGGGGCCCAATTTCAATAATTAGTTTACTATTGGCCTAAAAAAACCTTTCTCACCTAAGGATGAGGCCCTCTATTGCTGGGGTTTGGTGTTCATGTGAACAGGAATCTAGCTGACGAATGACCTCGAGGGCATCACAAAATTGGGGTAGTTTAGGATAGTAATGAGAATAATGGCCATAGGTATCGCAAAAAGCACAAGGGTGATTCGTATGCAAAGTCTTAATATGCTTGGATGATGATTCAGATTCAGACAAGGTAATTTAAACCACAGGTGTGGAAGGAATTGGTTCTAAATCATGAGTTAAGAAGTTCTTTGAGTTCAAGGAGCCAAGGATAATTATTGGTAGCATGGCTAGGGAGATCACATAAACAACATGGTGGTACGAATCTAGGTGTAAGGCTTGGGATGGCCAGTGGCTTGTCAAGGCTTATATGTGCCCCGTTTCTTTTTGTCTTTTGCCCCTTTTTCAATTCCTTTCCTAGGTTGTGTAGGGTTGGGTTGGGCCTGTGTAGGTGCTTTAGGAGCTACAACAGTTGTTTGTAACGACTAAATAGGTGTCAAGGAAAAATAAAGAAGTGGTTTAGAGGTCAAAGGTGGGGTAGGAAGATCCAAGTACCATACATGGATCCCCAATGTAAGGTTCGTAAATTTCAAGGTGGCCATAACACGAGTACTTAATACTCTTAGAGATGAAAATAGTAAAGGTATCCAACCAAAAGGGTAATTGCAAGGAGGACTCCCTCCTGGTGGTAGTGTTGAAGATGCAGAAGTTGAGGGCCCGACAGAGAGCTGTGAAGATGGACCCATTGGCTTATGGGATGATGACACCATACAAAAATTAGATGAACTTGGGTGGGTCACTATAGGTTGAGGACCGTAATACACACCAAGTAATGCCATGTCTTTGTAGAATCCAGGACTGGTGTCATCAAAAGAGAAAAATAACTGATTCCCATCCAAGGGAAAACATTATCAATATTGATTTGAGCCTTAGGAACATGATAGGTGAGTTGATATGTGGTGATAATTTTCCCTTTATGGGGGAAACTCATTTCGTAGAAGACCAATGAGAAAACCACCTCCATGGCGTACATGAAACTGCGAACCAAGAGGTTGTCATAGTCCAAAGGGGCATCTATAACCTCAAAATATACAATAACATGTTTTCCTACCAAATGGATGGGACAATTTTGATATAACCCTTTTGGTTAAGAGGGTCAACCATCATATGCATGTTGGGAAATGGTAGATGGGATGATCATTGGTGAACCTAACTTCTTCCATACTTGGGTAGAGATGATGCATTTGGATGTGCCTTAATTAATGATGCATTGATGAATAATGATATTCCTAATGGACATTGGAACTTGAAAGGCCACCAAAGCGGGTAAGCAAAAGGGCTTGTCTTTATTGATGCCAAAAAAACAAACCGATCATTTGAAGGATCAAAAGCACCCAAAGTAAAAAGTAAAGCCTTCCATTGTGAAGGACATGTTTGGAGGAATTATAGGGATGATATCATATTAGGGGACTGAGCTAAGTTGTATATTGTGATGTAGTTATGTGATGCCCCTACATGAGAGATGGGGGCATTACGTCATAATGGAACCTTGGGCACCTTAGGGGCCATTTGGACATTGGTTAGAGGAATTTGAAAAGGTACATTGGTAGATGGGGGAGGATCAAAAGATTCAATAGGTGGTGCTTTGGGAGGTATACCATAATGATGGGATGGGATGGTGAGCGAATCCAAGTAGAGGATCCGATAATTCTCATTTCTAGGAGGGTTATAAGTGGAAGGTGTCCAGGAGGAGTGGCCTAGGTGGTGGACACAAGCCCTTGTATAGGAAAGGGGTTTCTCAACACAATTGGTTGTGACGAAGAAGGTTGAGTGGGTTGATTGTTAGCCCACACATCAGCCTCAACTTCTTCCCATGGACGATGATGTTGATTTTTGTAGCTTCAGGTAGGTACTCTCACATGACCCTGGGTGTTGGGCATGTGAGAATTGTCGTGGGCACCACATCACGCTTTCGGTTTGGTGAAACCCCCCCTTGGATTTGAGTGGACCCTTCATGGGTTTGGTGATGGGCTTTGTGGTCTTATGTTGGGGCTTCACACCCACAATGAAAGCCTAATTTTATGTTGACTTGTGGAGGGGCTTCTATGTTGACTGCTAAGGATTGTATATAAAGAAGAGAGGTCATTTTGATGTTACACATCATGTAGAGAGTGTATATACATGATGGAGCTAGCATAAGTGAGTCTTCACTTGTGCTAGGAGGATTGGTGATCTCAACAAAGGGGAATTATTCAAGGTGGTAAATCTGGTCCAAGAGAGGGAAGTGAAGAAGATTGCACATGTGGATAAAACTTTTCGTACCATACAAGGTTTCCAGAAGGACAAAGCATGTATATACGTGGGTTGTAGACAGACGAATCACATATAGGGTATACACAGTTTGTAGGAGATCCAACAACATATGTATGTAGGTTTCCATTTGGTGAATCACGTATAGGAGGTTTTTGGGAAGGTACATATCCATACATGCTGACAAGTGACGAAAATAGGTCGTACAAGTGGTCCACAACAGATTCATGTGTAGAGGATATTTCTAGATATTGTTGAGGTTTGGTCTTTTGATTTGTATGGTTATTGAAGGACAAGGTTGTCCTCATATTTGGTGACATTGTATTGGCTGAGGAGTGGTTTTGTCCTCAGTCTTGGTGAAATTGAGGGGACTAGTTTTTTCGTCAGACTTGAAGGATTGGATAAAGTTACAGAACATAATTATTGTCTCTCTTGTTTATTCATATATGATCTTGTTGTTTCCTCTGCATATGTTTTTGGTCAACAATTTTAGTGTAAAGTTGTTTAGTGATAGCTAGATCACTAGGAAACAACTTCCAGATTTGAAATTAGTCACATAGAGTTACATGTGAAAATTTACATGGTATCAGAGGTTGGGATCTTAAGAGAAGGGGATCAACTTGAGATACATCTTTGGATACAAAACTGGAGGAGTGTTGTTCTTGTTCTTGTTCTTTTTCCGGGCAGGTCANTTAGTCACATAGAGTTACATGTGAAAATTTACATGGTATCAGAGGTTGGGATCTTAAGAGAAGGGGATCAACTTGAGATACATCTTTGGATACAAAACTGGAGGAGTGTTGTTCTTGTTCTTGTTCTTTTTCCGGGCAGGTCATAGGTGACAACTCTGAGGGAGCTAAGGAGTTGGCTCTTAGAGGGAGCTACAATGATAGTTGTAAGTGGAAATAGGTTATATGGTCTCTAGTTTGAGACATGGAGAAAACCGTCCAGACAAGGAGTTGTGGACTTTTGCAACTCGGTGGTGTGGCGGGTTGGGAGTTCTGGTGGATTGGCATAGAGCCTGGATCACAACAGTATGTTGTGTGGTATATTTCTAACCCTGTGGATGGAATTTTGGTGACTTGTCATGGTGAGTTACGATGGGTGCAACTCAAGTGCTTTGGCATGGACAATATGGATTTAGACGTTTCACAGGTTGATGTGATAGAGTATTCATTGGGCCAGAGAGTTGTACACTATCAAGGTGTGACAGTGTATGAGGTATTTGACCCAGGACAATGAGGACATTTGCAAAGATGAGTAGCATAGGTCTTGAATGGACTAGACCGAGTGTCCATCCGAAGCTTGGGATTGTTCAGAGAGAGGACATAGGTTTAGTTGCAGTATAGGTATGCACATAGAGTTTTGTGAATAGAATGATGGAAATGGGAAGAAGTTCATTGGATGGCCATGACTTAGGGAAGCATGATTTTTTTCTTGGAGGTGTTGAACCCAAATCTACCTAAGTAAATTAGAGTGTAAATGATTGTCAATCCGGTGTTTGTAAAACTTAGAGGCACGTCCAAAGTATATGGATTTAGAGATAGTTTTTATTTTTAATGGAGATTAACCAAAACCCT
>SNQJ01S0005073.1:110273-138302 GCA_010110895.2 Picea sitchensis
AGGAATTATTATAGGTAGGCCCATGTACATGGGGTGCAACATAAGAGGTACTAGTGCCCTATTGAGATGAGGAGTGAGATGAATCCTAAGGAGGATTAGGATACCCATAAGAGGTGCTAACCCCCCCAAAAGGGTAACCTTATCCACTAGGTCCAAGGGGATTAAGGTGTGGATAGTTATGAGACACATATCTCATAAGGACATCAACTGAATGGGATGCCCTCGGTGCAGACAAGTCACCCGAGAAAGAGTGAGGGGCATTAGGAAGGATGGTATATAAATACCTTGATTGGGGATAGATAAGTTTGTATTACTATGCCTTTTGGATGGCTTCTTCCTCGGCTCTAGGAATAATCATGGTTGCATCCTTTACAATGGAAGGAAGAAGAGACTTAAGGAAATATTCCATAAGGAATCGATCAATGATATCCGCTTTGCACAATCCACATCTTCTATGCCACTCATGGATGATATCCATGATGTGAGTGGTTGTGGTCAAATGGAAATTGGTCAAAATCTCTATTCATATGTCATGGCGAATAGGAAGTTGGAAGAAGGTGAGGAAAATGTTATTCATGGACTTAAAGGTTCTATGGGTATTTCCAGGTTGGTCTATGTACCATTTAGTGGTAACACCCATCAAAGTACATTGAAACAACGTCAAATTAATAGAGTCTTCCTTTGTGGAGTTGAAGGAACACCAAAGGTGGAAGGACATGATGTGGGTAGAGTGATCCTCTTCAGGTTTACCCTCGAACTTAGGGATATTAGAGGGAATTTTGGTTGATATACTAGTCCAATCGGGATAAAGGCGAATAGGATCATTGATCAATTTATTGAAATCAGGGAGATTTGAACCTACCATGAAATGCATAGAAGGTTGGTTGGCATTATCTCCTGCATTCATTCTTGCCATAGTGGAACTTGGGTTGGATGATGATGAAGTAGTAGAAGAAGAACTAGTTACAAAAATAGATGAACCAACACCCCTCATTGGGGAGGGAGGTTGTGACTTAGAAGAGCTAGAACCTTAAGGTGGGCTAGGGGGAGGAACCCTGACTCATCGAGCTGGGGAGGAAATGCGTCAATTGAAGAACATAGGTCAAAGGCCTCACAACCTATGAGACTATCTCCTAGGGGGAGCTATGGTGTCTAGATGCAAATATCACTCTAAGATGAAAAAATCTAATCCATAGGCTAATAGAACAAAGCAATGAACTAAGCAAATAAATGATCAAACAATACACTCACTATATGCTCAGGTTATGCAACAAGTGGGGATAAGTGTGTATGAATCAAAATAAAGATAAAGTGATTCGAGAAAATCCATCCAATAAAGAGAAATGACTCTGGCCTAAAAGAAAAACTTGATGCACTGAAACAAATCCTAGTTTATGGATAAGGGCCTTCTAATCAACCAACGACAATGGTAGTAAGGTCCCTTTGTGGATGAGTGAAGGTATGAAAGAGATAATTATAACTAGGAGACAGTAGGTGATGAATTATGAATGGCCTGGAGAATTTTTTCTCAATTTCCCTCTCTCCTATGAGAGCCACTTGGGTAAGGATACCTAGTAGAATGGTCACTAAGCTACCTCTTCATAGACTTGTGTAATAGGTTTCCTTGCCTTCAAGCTGAAATCTGATGGTTGGGGGATATTCAATAGTGTAAGAGCAAGGAGTTTCAATCACACATCCAGTTTCAACCTCGACATTATCCACTCTGAAGAGTGCGCCTATTACCAAACAGGTTATAAGAATGTCCAATAGAAAGGATTTTGAAAGTATCCTAATAGTCAATTTTATATGTTTCAATGTGAAATGACCAAGGGGAATTATTTGGATTCCTGTCCCCAAAGTCCTAACCTAACTAAAATATACTTTTTGGGCCCAAGTGGGATTGGATGTGTTGGATTAATTGGTTGATTATTAGGTTGATATTGGTAGCATGAACCAAGCATATACTTAAGGTGTGGAATGTGTGCATGCGTGGTGTGAATATCTTCAATTAAAAAATGCTTGTAAATGAAAGTAAATTGCAATGAAATTGAAATCTAAACTAATGAGCAAGTAAGTAACAAAGGAAAATGTTGAAGTGAAATGGCTCTTACTTTATCTAAGTTAACTTTCAAAATTGAAATGGACTTGATAACATTCATATTTCAAAATGAAACAATCTACTTTAAACTATGGTTCACAAGCAAACAATTTCAAAAAGGAAAAACCTTCAAATGCAAGTAAAATACTAAGGGTTTTATGGAACTATTTTCTTTCATTAGCAAGGTTTTCTAATTTGAAGTAAATGGCTAACTAAAATAGCAAAGAAAACTAATCTATAGCTACAAACAAAAGAAAAAAATAATGTTGGAAAAAACTGTGTAATGGATTCTCACACAAATCTAACATCGGGACAAATAATAAGTCAAGAATGTATGTTTTTTTTCATCCAAGATCTATGTATGAAAAGATGCATGATGATTTTTTTTTTAACAAGAACTAGTAAAAATATGTTAATCGGTGTGGATAAATCCATTGAGGTTACAAAAAGAAAAACAACCCTGAGAGGCCGTGTCTGAGTTCTTCTCTATGAGGACGATTTCAAAACTTGGGGTGTTCATATATCCCCTTTGCTTACAAAAAATGTTGTGTGGTGAATTTTTTACATATAATCTGCAGAAGGAGCCACTTAAATACACTATACGACAAAACATAGATCTGTTTGATAGCAAGAACAAATAGTTTAGACGTTTTTCTCCGCTTTGGGATGCTGCTCATTTCTCCGGAAGTCAGGGAGGGGCACATTCAGATCTGGTACCTGATTAATCGAATTGGATTGGACATTCCTCGAATATCCTTGCTGATCTTCTGTATTGCTTGTTGGAGGTTGCATGACCTCAAGCTGGTCCAAAAGATGCATCATGGTTAACCAATAAGGTAGGGTTCTATTTTAAAGTTTACTGTAATAGAAATCTAAAATAACTCAATAAAGGGAAGGTACTAGAAACCCTAGGGTGGTTTGTTTCGTAATACTATGAAATTCTTAAAGATAATACTTTAGCTACAACATAAGCATTCAAAAAGACAATGTTAAGCCCTAAATTGTGGCACATTTCCCATTAATTGGGACATATTACAATAGTATTATTATTTTATTTATGTCGACTTGGGTCCATTAGTTGTAATTGAACCTCCTAGTCTCCTATATATACCAAGGAGACCTTTTGATTTGGAATCATCTTGTATTGGTGAATTCATGTAATGTATAAGGAGGTTTCCCCCTCGAAGAGGCTTATTATCTGAAATTATCTCTTTGTTAAGGTGTGGAGTACTTATTCTGAGTTTTTTTTGCTATTTTTCTATTTGTTTCTTAATGTTTGGTATTAGAGCTAGACAATCCTCGGGATTGGCTTCTTCAAAACAAGTCTTCTTGGAATTTTTGCTACATCAGAAGAAAGGTCGGCTAGCATAACAGTCTCCAAATCAAGGTTTTAAAAGGTGCATTTATTTAATTATTTTAAATTTGCATATCTTTTGACTAGAAGATCAAATTGTGGTAATTCAAAAAGTGGAATAAAAGGATTATCACATAAATTTGGGAGAAGCTTAGGGAATTTTAGGTACATATGTGTTATAGTGTCTCTAAATGTAGGAGTTATTATTACTTGTCAATGCTACAACCCAGGGACAATGTGATTCTTCCACATACCTAGAGTATATTGGAAGGCCCCTTTCGAACGGTTTCCTATTAGACAACACTACTATGGATTTTATCTCCCACATACCTGGCGTATATCAAGAGATCCCCTACAATCCTGAGACCAACCGATTAAACCATTTGGTCATCTTGTTGCTATAGTTGTTACGAGGAAAATTTCTCTATGGCAAGGGGTAAACCACAACAGATGGAAATACACGCAGAAATCAACTCTAATCCCAAGTATGCTATATAAAAGAAATGCTAACAAGACAAGGCTAAAATCCTACCTCGTCAGGACATTCGATGAAGACCACCATTCATCACGCAACCCGAAGCTTTTTACCTACAACTTGTCCTCAACAACCAACATAAGCAAGCATATGGTGATAATATATAGTGTTAGCATATAGATTATCATAATCCATCAACATACATGACAAATACATGCATGGAATAATAATTCAAATATTTGCAAGATATCAATTGGACGAGAAAAGAGTATTTCTATTAAAATAATCARCARAAGTACATAGGCGACAAACTTATGTAACAAAACATATCAAAATCGAGAAAATAATTCCCTCCAGTTGGGCCTCCAGCACTTCAATCCTCCACCAAAGGCAAGCTCATATAAATGAGTCAATGAGGTCTCCATCATAAAGAAGGAAGAGATTGGGGATTGAACAAGGAGATCAGACTTTCAAGGACAAAGGGATGTAGACTCAATATGAAGTGAAATTTATCGAGAGTGTCTTTGCTCTCAAAGTTGAATATGGTTCAATTTATGGTTGAATATGAACTGAAGGGATGAGTTGGAGCATTTCCAGTATATGGAAGGTCAAGGATCATGCATCTTGTGACATGGCATGGAAACCCGATGTACGCGAGCTGTAGTGGAGCAACCTGCATATATGCTTGTTGTATAACTGATAGGGCGCGTATATGTGGAAAAATATGATTTTTTAGCTCTAGAATGCACAAAAAGGGAACTTCAAGTCTGCATATGGAAATGGAAATGCCATCCAAGCAAGTTGCATGGACTGAGGAAAAATTTGTTGTAACAGATTCCCCCTAATGTGTGAGGTCAGAGGAGTATCTACGATGGTCGAAATACATTATAATTCCCATAAGTGGAGTAATGGAGACTCAGCTTGAAGTACTAGTTACTCATGAGAATATTACAATCCATAATGACTTTGTACACATGGTTTCCATTCTGAATTACACTGCAGATCCATGTGGAAATATATCAAATAACTCTTCATGGACACAAATAGGAAATACAAAGAGGATATATTCCATAGTTTTTCATAGTCACGAACAGGGCACAGTGGAATCCGGTCTCAAAAATCAATTTGAAGATATATGTATACAATGGAGTACAATATGATCTCCCATGATCATTGAAGTCATATAGGTACCAGTCCAATGAAAGACAATCATAGATGATGAATGCTGCTACTATAAGCTAGAGGTATTCTACACTATCCGTCGAAGGTGCAAGATACATCATGTGAATAGAGGATTTGAGGTCGAACAAAATGAGACTTCATTTGATTACCGATCATTAAGGTATATCGTTAACAAACGTGAGACAACCCACCGATA
Organism: Picea sitchensis; assembly: GCA_010110895.2. NCBI lineage: Eukaryota > Viridiplantae > Streptophyta > Pinopsida > Pinales > Pinaceae > Picea > Picea sitchensis. The sequence continues at coordinate 115,579 of SNQJ01S0005073.1, forward strand.
ATGAAAGTAGATATCAAGGCACTGAGTACATTATACAAGTGTGAATAAGGGTGTTGAGGTCGAACACTTGAAGAATCCATCGATCAAGAGACATTGATGTATTCCCAACTATCGATGGTGAGAGAACCTGCTATTGATGACTGCAAGTCTCTAGGTACTCATAGAACTCTAGGTATCATTTTCAGAATAGATGAGTTGAATTTGATGGAAGGAGACCCACTAAAAGGAGAGAATTAGGGTATCTATCATCATTCAACATGAGCTACAAAGCAATAGCTTGATGATTAAGAGGAGCTCATACGAATAGGATGTTCACGAACCAACAACCCTGTGCATCCCTTGCATGCACCAAATGCAAGTAGTGCACGGAAGAGATCCTCTGAATAATAACCAATAAGGAAAAATGTCGACAAAGGCGAGGAAACCACCAATAAGGATAATGGAATCCAAGACACTACACGAATCCCAATGTGTGAATAGATTTCTTTCCATCAAACACAAAGGAAACCCCCTAGTCAGCGACCGATGAGGAGATGCCAATTGTTGGGTTCAAGGTTACCTACCCATAATGAAAGTAGGACCAGGGTGCATGGTAGGAATACAAATTCATGTGACTCTGAGATACACTGAGGGTATGGCTGACATGCAAAGTTAAGAGTTTTGAGAAATGGACGACACAATATTATAGACTTCCTTTGAATGAGAGCATGAGACATACGGATAACTCAGGAAACATAGACCTTATAATAAAACTTTGTGATGCAGGAGGCATCAATAAAATCTCCATAGGGACTGGAAGAATAACCAGTTGGAGGAGTAAACTCTAAGTAATGAGCTAAACTTCCTAAGGTCATGCTAAACCGAAACTTTGGATGACAGTGGACTCAAAATTTTGTGCTCTTTTCAAAGGCCACATGACTGTTGCCGATATGAGATAATATGATTTTCATGCCCGTCTTTTTTTGTTTTTTCATAGGTAAATAAATGTTATGATACAAGAGATGAAACGAGTGTCATGAGTAAGCAACTAGCTCCAAGCAGTGGAACATACCTATGCTCAATGCAAGGAAGTGTATGCGGGGCATGAACACTCGGGGGATGTTTCCTCTTAGGGTACATGGTGTCAAGCTGCAAAGTATATATAGAAGGCTCTTCTTGGATAGTGATGTAAATTGCTGAGGTAAGAGGCTTATAAAGAGAAAGCATGAACTAGCAATAGGCTCAATATTGCAAGAAAGATGATGGAATTTGATTACAACTTAACTCCAAAGAATGTCCTTTTTCATAGATTTAGTCCCCTAAGCCCGAAAAAGTATAAAATAATACCCACGAGAACTCTTCTAGTCAATGGTGACTAGATTATTTATTTTTCGTAAGTAGTCTACTTGGTTTAGAAAAGGGTTAAAATTATACCAAATAGACGTCCTTTCAAGTCCTTTTAACGAGTGTGAAAGTGACAAGTTCACTCGACAATATTTTCATTTTTTCGAGAGTCAGAAAAGAGCTTAACCAAGACTCGAAGGGGACTCCCATAGGTAACGGTCAGAATGCTTGCGAGTGAGAATATGGGTTTTGAACACAAAGTCATATCGGGATGATAAGGAACTCCCGGTCCTATGGAATAACTTCTGCATGGGAACCAAATGGGACAAAGGTTATAACTAGGAAACCTATGTTTGGTAAGCCTCTACCACTTAATAATGACACTTCTAGTATGAATAATAAGGTTATGTGTCGCAAATAAATGGGTTCGCACCTAGTGTGTATGGATCACGATCATAGGATGATGCAAGAGTGAAAAACTATCCTATATGTTGGTGAAAGAACATACCTGCCGAAGGCATGAACGAGTGGTATGACGCTGGAAACCGCAAAACATTCTGGACAAAATCACCAAAAACCAAGTCTTTCCACTGCACTATTAGTCCATAAGGTCAAAAATTAGCACAAACCATAGGAAGTGGGTAAACAATTTCTACTAATAGTAAAAATAGACCATTTTACCATACCATTTGAATTTTTTCACCCACATAGTGCATTTTAGGCCATTTTCCCCACGATCTTCAAGTGTCGATTGCGGGAGCTACGATCAACGGAATCAACAACCGTTTGGACCAAGTAAGTTCCCATCCCCTCTACTTCAATTTCAATGGTTTAAATTTCAATTTTAGGCCCCAATTTTTTAGTATTAGAGGGCGTAACATGGAAACTAGCGAATATGCGGATGACAATTCATTGGGTCATGTATATGACCCCATATACGCGGGAAAAGCGAAGCCTACACATGTATATGCAGTCCTACACGCAATTGTTACCTAGTTAGCCCGCATACGAGTCCGTGAACAAAATTTTTGAAATGTTTTAGCAGTGGGAAGAGATGCAAGGGCCCAACAAGATTTAAAGAGATGCGGCCTTTATAAATTTTGGGCTCTCAAGGGAATGAGGGCTCAAGTGAGGTTACTCCAGTTGCTAGTCAACTACTCGAATCCGGAGACAGAGTCCTTCAATATCGATGGGAAACCATTGAGGATTGAAGTGGATGATATATACTTCATCACAGGATTGTCTCACCGAGGCGAGGTAGTGAATCTCAAGGCCCGAAGGGCTGGGGGTGGTATGACTATGGAGGAGTACATTTCCACCCATTGTGTTGTAGGAAAAAATAAAGTAGGGAGCCAATTCCCAAGTAGGGTGATCGAGAACCTGAGCTTAAAGATCGTCGTTATTGTACTCACATGGATTTCAAGGTCGGCCTCATTGCACCAGGAATCAAGGCCACTCATGTTCTATGTGGTGGAGTGTTTAATACCCATTGTTTATGATTGGTGTACCTCAGTACTAGCTAACATGAAGAGCCAATTGAGGGATTGCAAACAAGGGAAAATGCGAAATTTTGGATTTGCATCCATTCTTTGTATTTTTTTCTTTGAGAGGGTTCCAGGCTTGATCCCTAGAGTAGAGATTACTCCACATGAATAACGCAATCCAACCATGTCACGGTGGACCGATGTGATGAGGTGGCTAGGAGGCAGTAGGGTGCCAACCCCCTACAATGATGATTTATTTTTTTGGTGGTGCCGACACGTCATAGCCATTGACAACTACCCTTATGACAAGATCAACTACATAGGGGATCCATACATGCCTTTGCCACTAGGTTCCATCTACGGTGATATTGGTAGGAAATGTGTTTATATTTTTCATTTTTTTTTTGTTTTTTCAATAAAAATAAAATTTGCAAATATTTTTGTATGGTATCAAGTATTGACAATTGCTTTGTTACGCAGATGTAGTTCCGCGGTGGCCAAAGGGATTCCCAAGACATCGACGAAGGGGTCGAGGAGATGAGAAAGCGAGGGAACTTGTCTCGATTGATGTACAATATTCCTATGGTTCACGCGAAGGATCTACCAGAGGTGATGTAGCGATAGGTGGTGGGTGTACCTCATGCGTGGGTGCGACTCTTTCGGCGTATCGCAAATGTTGTATTGTGCTATCATGATATGCATTCGGTGCCACATACGTAGATTCCATGGTCATATTATATACCAACCATATATGTATTTTGAGGGTGCAAGCTCCATTTTGTACTATGGAATCATATTTTTTGAACTTGAAAGGATGAAATATAAAAAAAATTGGTCTTTGGCTTTACTTATATATGTTACAATGTGTAAATGCATGAATGTGTTTTCTTTGCTTAGTTATGTGACAAATTCCAATCTAAAATATAATTAGCATATGCATCAGATACATGATTAAAACTTCTAGGTATGTGATTAGAAGTAATAAAATCAAAGTATCATTCCAAAAGTAGAGTAGAGTAGAGTAGGATCTCGCACACAGAGTAGAGTAGGATCTCGCACATGGTAACTGTTGTTCAACTGACATATGACTAACTGGGAGTCCAGGCGAACCTCTAAATACCGAACACCATGTGAAATGAAATCATGCAATAGCTCTACAATGACGCTATACTTAGCCACATTATTAGTTGATGGTTTCAGAGGAATGCCACCTGAAGACACCAGTTGGCCCTCATGTGAGTAAATGACCCAAGCAGTGGAAGCCATGTTCTGCGTATGACAACTAGCACCATCAGCGAATCCTAAGTAAATTTAAGACTTTGTTGACATCTTCCAACCAAGGGAAAACTTGATAAGCAAGTTGATGACACAAAGGAAAAGATGTATATACACTAAGATACACTAGTATACAAAAGGTCATGCCCACGCTTGAGTGATCAAGCGTAATACCCTTTAAGGTAGAGCCCTTTTTTGGGCTCATCCAACAAATTCCCTTCACAATATTTCAATTCATAGGCTCCTTTCTCTATGACACATTGCACGATATAAGGACCGTGCCACATGGGGTTGAACTTGCCTGCCCCCAGCGGTTCTTTGGATTGGTCATAAAGGAGAACCAAGTCACCCTCAACATATTACCGAGGACATAAAAACTTATCATACTAAATCCTGACACATCGTTTATTTTCTTTGATGATCGTAAAGGCATCTCGACCTTGCTCATCAAGACGCTCCAGGTGTACGAGGTGTTCTTCAAGATCGGATGTGTTAGGTAGGAGCTCAATTTCCAAATTAAGGGAAGGGATTTCACATTCAATCGAAAGGATCAACTCCACACCATGCAGTAACTGAAATGGAGAGAAACCAGTGGAAGTATTTACCAAGTTTCGGTATGCCCAAAGTGCAGGGTAAAGCATGATATGCCAGTTAGATTTACTTTGGCTGATATTTTTTTGGAGGATCGTCTTGAGAGATTTATTCACCACCTCTACTTGTCCATTTTTCTGGGGATATTAAGGGGAAGAATGATCATGCTTAAACCCTAGTTTTGATGCTAACTCTTTCATCATTTCATTTTGAAAATGATTTCCATGATTAGTGACAATATCTCTAGGGATTCATAACCGAGCTATAATATGGTTGAATACAAAGAATGTTGTAGTCTTACCATCGGATTTAATGGTAGGCATGGCCTCTGCCCATTTAGTAAAGTAATCCACGAACATGATAATATGCTAGTGCACCCCAGCCAAGGCTGGGTTGCAGTCCATAAAATCTACCCCCCACTTGGTGAAGGGACCGATGGTTACGACATGGTGAAGAGGGGATAGGTGCAAGCACATATTCCGAGTGAACACCTGGCAAGGGTGACACGTTTTGACCGCTTCAACATAATCTTTAAAAATTGATGGCCAAAAATAATCGACTCGCAATATTTTTTGGGTTGTCGCAAGCCAGGATAAATGACCACCACAATCCCCAATGTGATAGTAATTGAGAATGGACTTAGCTTCCTCGTGAGTCAATAAATGACGTAAAATATTATCTACCCATCGATGATACAAAGTGTCGCCGATGATAAGGTAATTTTTAGCCTGATGACGTATACGTCGTTGATCGTCTCTCAACAGATGTTCGGATAGCTTCAAGGTTTGAAGATAGATTAGAATGTCTCCATACCAGGGATCCGAAGGCGAGATAAGGAAGATATGTTCATCTGTGAGCGAATCTTCATGAAAAATTTCCTCATCTATCCGAGGGAAGTCTGATATCAACTCGACAAAAACTATCGATTTCTTGGACTTCGTCGAAGCGAAATTGAGTTCAAATTCTTGAAAAATAACAATCCACTTATTGTATTCCCCCCCTATGATATGCCTGGTGAGGACGTATTGAAATGGATTGATATTCACAACTATGGTAGTTTTGAAATGTAATATATAATGTCGTAATATTTGAACCACATGTACGAAGTCCAAGGCTAGTTTATCTATGTTCGAGTATTTAAGTTTAGGACCGAATAGGTTTTGACTGATATAGTAGAAAAGGTTCTCATGAAGGTCATCGTCCTACTGAACCAAAACCATACCAACCATCCCTTCAGACGCGACGATATAAAGAAAATAGTCTCTATTGTAGTATGGAGGCTTCAACAGAGGTGCCGATACCAAATCTTTCTTAAGAGCATCAAAGGATTCATGGGCTCACTCTTCCCTTATAAACAAAGTTCCCTTATTCAAAAGACGCATGAAACCCTTAGTTAAATTGACATAGTATGAAGCGACCTAGGAAATTATCCTTCCCTTGTAAACCTTGAAGTTGTCTAATGTTGCGCGGGGGAGGAAATTGAAGTATTGCCTCAACCTTCATAGGATATACCATGATCCCCTGCTCAGACACTAAGAATCCTAAAAGACGGCCAAACCTAATGTAGAAGATGCACTTGTGAGGGTTCAACCGAACGAGATAGTAACAACATCTCTCAAATTCTAATAAAAGGTGAGCGGAGTGATCTACTCTCTTTCGAGAGTGAGCAACAAGATCATCTTGGTAAGCTTTGAAAATATGCTTGAGATAGTGAAAATCAAAGGTCATGGCACGTTGRAAGGTTGCTATAGTGTTTTTAAGGCTGAAAGGCATTTTTTGGTATGCAAAAGTACCCCAAGGACAAATAAACATCTTCTTATGTTGATCCTCGAGTTTGATTTGAATTTGATTATACCCTAAAAATCCGTCCATAAAATAAAAGACTTCGCTTCTCGCACACTTGTCAAGAATTGGTCAATGAAAGGAGTAGGGAAGTTATCTTTAGGACAAGCCTTATTCAGGTCTCGAAAATCCATATGTACGTAGATGGTTCCTTTATTTTTATTTACAGGAACGAGGTTGGATACCCATTCAGTCAAGGGAACCAGTTAGATGAAACCAACATTAAGTAACTTCTATACCTCTTCCTTAATAGCATGGGCCTTCCTAGGATTAACAACTCTAAGACGTTGTCGAACAAGTTTAACATCCATATAGGTTTTAATCTCATGTTCGACAATGTTGGGGTCGATACATGGAATCTCTTCATATGACCAAGCGAATGCATCATGAAACTCTTCGAAGAGATCGGTGTAGATCTGAATTTCTTTTGGCGAACAATCCACACCGATATATACGTTCTCAATTTTTCCAGGAATATGAGAGATGTTGATCGTGACAGTAGGAGAAATATTTGCCATGTTTCCTTCGGAATAAATACCATGCGTATCTAATGGAACCATAGTGTGACCAACCGTCTCCCTCAAGGTAGATCTAAATTCATCATGTTCCATCTTAACAAGCTCTCGGAGGAAATAAGAGTGATGATGCATATCGTCCCAAGGCCTATTAGGACCATACATGGCCTCTAAGATGGATTCATCCAAAGGTAAAGTATCGTCAAGGAAATCATGTGAACACAATTATTGAATGGCCCATACGGGATCTTGAACAAGATCCACCTCGTCCATCTGCAAGGAGGAAGGATCCAGGTTAGCAGTAGCATAAAAAATATATTGATACACGACCTCTGTTGCTGAGAGTGGCATTGCCATCCCAATGTGTGACTGACCTTCGTACGACATAGTCAGGGAAGGTAGGGTCCAAGGGTCATTGAAATACAAAGTATGGAAAGGAACAGACCTCATCGATGACGAAGACTCACTGGAAATGGCATGAATATGGTGAATTGGTGCCATGAAATCAAAGCTACCCATCAGAGATGAATACATTCTGACACCAACATCCTCAGTTTCCTACTAATAATTTTCGATCACAAGGATTGAAGTTCCAATTGATGCATTAGGACTAGCATGCGCAAAGAACAACTGATCAATCGTCACTATTTTCCCTTCGTGAGGAAAACATAAAGAGTGGAAAATGGATGACACGAAGGCTTTCATGGCATAAGTCTAATTACGCCCTAGTAGTAAAGTATAGTCAAGGGGTGTGCCAACCACCTCGACATCAACCTCTACTTTGTTCCTACCTAAGTGGAACGGAAAAGCGAGAATAATTCCATGGGGTCAAAACGAACGCATATCAAATGTGGTCAACATAGTCATGGATTGTGATAGGGTCAGAGAGGTAATATATTTCCAATAGGTTAGGGATATCACACACGACGCAACACCCTTATCAATTATAGTGCGTTTGATGGTAATTTTTGTGTACTCCACATGGATTTGAAAGGACACGTGGTAAAGAAAGCAAGGCCTAACATCCATGACGTCAAACTTGATAACCTTCGAGCCACATGAGTCTAGAGATCCTAATGCATATAACAAGGCGTTCCTCTCTGAAGGACACGTCTGGAGCACCTTCAAATCTGACATCACACAAGGGGTTTGGCCTGGATCTTCGACAATCAAATAGTTCTTGGCGACTCTGGAATTAGGATTGTGGGTAAATTTCTTTAGTACTCCTTTCGTAATACGAGGCAAAGGTTATGACTTTTCGATTTGCAATGGTGTTTCTGGAGGAGGAGGAGACTCTGGACCTACAACACTCTGTGAATAACCCTAATCACGAGATCGAGTGGCTACACCAATTTGAGATTTGACCATATTGACACATATATGTCCACCTTCATGTGCCGAGGGGTTTTGACTCCCGTTCGACGCATTACTGGTGATGAGGGTCCCTGAGGCCATGTGTTGATTATGTGGAAACAATTTTTTTAGTACAGTGGGCGACTGCGATAAGAGCCTTGAGGATACCTCGATTTTGTGGCATAGGTGGGTAAGGTGATCATCTTTACAAAGTTTACAAGGAAACTTCACCTTCCATTTTTATTTATTTCCCTCACCAACATTATTATTCAATCTATCATTATTAGTGTCACCCTTGGCTTTATTATTATTTTTCCCACCCTTACGATTGTTACCTCATCCTTTCTTTTTATTCCCTCCTGGTTGTTGGTTACCATTTGGGTTAGACGACGACTGTACATAATGCACATCCACCGAATGGGTGGGTTTGGAGGATGAAGTCGAAGCTTGTCCTGCTACAAGATGGCTTAGAGACAAATATTTCAACTGGTTCATCACCAAGTTTGTAGACTTAGCATTTGCATAGCATATGGTGCCATCAACATGAGGCCCGAGCTTTTGTCTAGGGTCATAGTTCGAGTGCAACGCATCAGGAAGAATTTCATACAACATCCCAGATTGAGCATATATGACATCCAATTATTGGGATTTGAAAATAACTTCTTCCTCAAATGTTACTCTGGATGTAGAGACATCCTTCAAAATATAAGGCAATAACGACTTAAGAAACCACTCAAACAGAAACTCTGGAGGAATATAGGCTTTGATCAACCTCTTCCGTCTACACCACTCATGGATATGGTCTGAGATGTGCATGGATTTATCTTGGTGGATGGATGACAAAAGTTCTATGCCGACATCGTAAGGAAACGAAAATTGGAAGTGGTTCAAAAAGACCAAAACCATTTGATTAAAGTTTCTGTTTGTTCCCCCCAGTAGATCAATGTACTATTTCACGACGACCCCCGTGAGGGTGCGTTGAAATAACCTCAAACAAATAGAATCATCATTTAGGCAGTTAGATGAGAACCAAAGATGAAAAGTAGTGACGTGATCACCCATATCCTCACCAGTATTGCCTTCGAATTTTGGAATGTCTGAAGGAATMTTGGTGGGGACGAGGGGCCATAACGGATYGTGGTGCATGGGGTAATTCATTAATTTTGACAAATCTGGCATATTAARCATGGCCAAAAAAGGGAGTTAGGGTTGCAGCATATAAGCCCATGCTCCCGAGAAAGATTGGGGMTGATGGATTGCAGGCCATCCAAGGTTATGGTATATGCCATGGTCTTTTCCGGTAGGATAATATCCTCCTCCAAACTGATTCATAAAAGGTTGTATGGGCATCATACCCATGGAAGTGGCATGATGAGGGTTATATACGTTGCCCCCAACCAAAGGGACTCCAGGCTGGGGATTTCCCATAGTGTGAAACTGACTCCCTTTGGATGGAACTCTAGAGGACAGAGGGGGATTCACCATAATAAATGATTTCATCAGAATCGGCATGGAGGAAGAGGGGATGAAGGAGGTAATATAGGAAGTGCATTGTTCGCTCGGTTGGGCACTCCGTCTAGGATAATTGAGACTGGGATTAGGCCCAGAGGAAAGAGGAGGCCAACCTACAACTATGGGATTCATTTGGGGAATATGACCTCCACCAAACGAGAGAGGAGCATACGGAGGAGTCATGCCACCAGGTCCAAAACTAGGATTCTCATTAGCCGCTAGAATGGAGGATTAGAGTTGAGACGTCATGTTGGGAATACCAAAAGAAAAGGGATTAGAGACAAAAGGAATTGACTGAGAATTGGGACTTGGCATACCAAAAAGTGATCCGAAAGGGTTCGTTCATATGGGTCGAGTAGAAATCACAGGTTGGGTAGCACTAGAAGCGGGGATCTCTGACACCCCCACCTTCGAGGCTGAAGGAGTCAAAGGGATCCCACTAATCACATAAAATATATGAGTCGAGGGACTCCCTATGACATTTGGGTCTGACTCAATACTCATAAATGGATGATCACAAGTCTAGGAGGTGGAGATATATGTACCACGTTTATTATCGTTACGCCTTTTAGAAGGAAACTTTGGTAAAGGATCAAGATGTGGTGGTAACTTCAACAAACGACGACACCTGCGAGGAGGTTGGTATTGCTCCATGATGACTCAAGACTTGAGATATAAAATCAAATCCCAGGGCTAACTAGTAATAAGAGAGAACACCAAAATAAAACAAAAAAGGCCAATGCATACAAACATGATATAGTGGCTGAAAATGGGCCTCCCTCACTAGAGTAGGTATGTCTCACCCAAGAGGGGCCTGAGACTCCCTTCAAAATATTGGAGGTGTCAAAATTAGTTATAAGGGCCCTCCTGGGCTTAACAAAGCAGTCGATTAGATCGCCTCGAAGAGGTAATCCTCCATAAAGGTTGTGTGTTTTCCGACCCTTATCTAACTTAGGGTACCTGCAGAACAACCCCTGCAAGTAACCCATGTGGCTACCTATGTCAAGAAACTAGAATCACCACAATATAACCAATGCACTGGTGAACAATCATAAGTCCGGTCCACCATATGGGCAGGGTAACAAAGCCCGAAATATTGAAAGCATCACCTCTCATGGAGGTAAAGGTACTAGCAAGACCCCAAAATATGAATAGAACCGCAGAAATATCTCTGACGTTAAGAAGGTATTAGAGGGCTATCTCTGCAACCAACTTCACATGACCTCGTGCTTAACTCCAGTGTGAGCAGAGCCTTCTGACGTCACTAATTATACAATGGGTTTCACCACTCCTTGGTCAGACACATATGTTTAGTTTAATAGCCTTGGAGAAGTTTACTCACAAAATCCTATTCCAAGGCCCTATGTCCTATACTTGTTTGTGTAACGTGAAAAATAAAATTGTTTATACTCAATTTTAATTAATCAACGTTAATTTTAATGGCTTCTGCTTACTCAAGAGGTGTGGTCGTGAAACTGATGGTATTATGACTCAACATATAAAAATAAGAAAATATAAAAACACTACTAAGTACTAGTCTTGAATTTCAAAGATATGTTATGCTTCTAAATGCAATTTTTCCAATGCAATCTCTACAATTTCAATTAAATGCAATCTCTCCCAATATGTCAAAATCAATACAAAGTAATCAAAAGTGAAAATTCCATAATTAAAAATAAGAACATATCTTTGTATTTTCGATATAAGCAAACACTGCCCAAAAATTCAACAATAAGAAGGCTTCTTATCACTCTGTAAGCACTTAATAGTCAGGAAAAAGACCCAAGAAGACTCAACACCAACTAAAATCACCCAACAAACACCAAACTCAACCAAGAAGACTAAAGAGATGATGTACACAACTATTTGAGCAAGACTCACATATATACACAACGTAAAGGAATACAACTCACATATATACGTGCCTGTCAAGGGAAAAACCACGTATACCTAGTAAAAAACTGTTAGTGCAAGGGTTAAGCCAAGAATCTCATATGAAAAGTAAAAAATAGGCTTTCAAGCAACAGGCGACAAGGAAACTCAGGCTAACAGAGATAAAATCAAGGAGAAAAACACTCCAAAATCTAAAAAAGAAGATCAATCCCCAGTATGGTTGCTAATTATGTTACGGGGAAATATCTCTATGGCAAAGGGTAAACCACAATAGATGGAATGACACACAAAAATCAACTATAATCCCAAGTATGATATATAAAAGAAATGCTAACAAGACAAGGCTAAGAGCCTACCTCATCTAGACATTCGATGAATACCATCATTGAGCACACAACCCAAAGATTTATACCTGCAACTTGTCCTCAACAACCAAGATACACAAGGATATGGTGATAAAATATAGTGTTAGCATATAGATTACCATAATCCATTAACATACATGACAAATACACCCATGGAATAATAATTCAAATATTTGCAATATATCAATTGGACGAGAAAAGAGTATTTCTATTCAAATAATCAATAGAAGTACATAGGTGACACACTTCTGTAATGACACATATCGAAACCGAGAAACTAAGTCCCTCTAGCTGGGCCTCCACCACTTCAATCCTCCACCAAAGGCAAGATCATATAATGGAGTCAATGAGGTTATCCATCACAAAGAAGGAAGAGCTTGGGGGTTGAACAAGGGGTTCAGACTTTCAAGGACAAAGAGATGTAGACTCAATATGAAGTGAAATTTCTCCAGAGTGTATTTGCTCTCAAAGTTGAATTGTTCTTTTTCAAGGCTTGAATATGGTTCAATTTATAGCCTTCAAATGGATTTGAAGGGTTGAGTTGGAGCATTTCTAGTATATGGAAGGTCAAGGATCATGGATCTCATGACATGACATGGAAACCTGACATAATTTTTAATTTTGAGCACCAAAAACTATGTACATGGGCTATAGTGTAGAAACCTGTGTATACGCTTGTTGTATAACTGTTAGGGCGTGTAAATGTGGAAAAAGTATGTTTTTTTGGCTCTGGAATGCACATAAAGGGAACTTCAAGTCTGCATAGGGAAATGAAAAGGATATCCAATAAAGTTGCATGGAGTGAGGTAAAATTTATTGTAACAATAGTACACCGATAATAACACTCTAGGAGATCACTCTCTAGTACCTGGGTAGTCAGATAGTACGAATAAGGCCATGGTCAAGCCTCCTTAGTTAGTGCCCTGAGATATTGGGTCGAGTACTACTGTTGGACCCCACACATATATCAAAGAGTTGTAGCACTCGACACTTCCTTGTCTGTGAGGATCTCTGCCTAAGCCAATTAGGAATTCCTACCTTGCCGTGATACTTGGTCAATATGCCACCAAAAAAGGGAACTTTTGCACCAAATAATTACTCATACAATCCTACATGGACTGTTGATGAAGGTGAATAAATGTGCAAGGACATAGATGATTTACAAAAGAAGGCATTAACAAAATATGAACTACAAAGGATGATGGATTCAACTGAAGCTAAGTTGGAAGTGATGATGGATACTAATATGGATGGATTAAAAGGGGAGATCATGAAACGGTTGAAAAAGTTGCTAATAGAGAGGCCACTTGAAAGTAACAGTGTATCCCATGAAATTCATGAAGAGGACACAAGGAAGATGAATCAAGACAGGAGAAACTCTAGCTTTGGGTTGAAGACCCACCACTTTCCTAAGATCGATATGAGGAATTTTGATGTCAAGGATCCAATCGCATGGATACTCTATATGGAGCAGTTCTTTGATCTACATGATATGCCACACACACAAAAAGGTACGAATTGCCTCCTTATATTTAGAACCTAATCAGTTTGCGTGGTATCGATGGCTTTGTTCTCGCAAATCAATTGTCACTTGGAAAATTTTCATGGAAGAAATAATAACACACTATGAGGATACACAGAGAAATACCTTCTTCAGCCAATTGATAAATCTCAAGCAAAAGGGTTCAGTTGCAGATCACATTGAGAACTTCCAAAGATTGAATATAAAGGTAACATATATTTCATATGAGCACATGATTGATGTCTTCATAGGAACTTTAAAGGATAAAATTCAACATGAGGTTTTCCTTTGGGAACCCAAATCATTGGAGAATGCATTTACGGTGGCGAGAAATGTTGAAAGTAAAAGTCTAGCTATGGCTACTAGCCCCTAACATCTATTGAGAGAATAATGGTCCTTCTTCTAAACCACCTCAAACTACAAGGTTGACACCTCAAAAATTAGAGGAAAGAAAAGCAAAAGGTTTATGCTTTAATTGTGACAAAAAGTATAGTAAGGGACATAAGTGTGGTGAGAAGAAATTATTCTACATAGATTGTGAAGAGGAAGAAGAACAAGAACAAGAACAAGAACAAGAACAAGAACCATCTCAAGATGAATATGTAGAAGATATTTATGCGGAGGCGCTGACTCCCACCATATCATTTCATGCATTGGATGGAATTAGCACTCCTCAAACCCTCAAGATCAAAGGATATATAAAAAAGAAAAAGGTATTAGTGCTAATTGATTCTGGTAGTAATCATAATTTCATTCACTATAAATTAGCCATAGCTCTCAATTGCTTTATACATCCAATGCCAAAGTTTCAAGTAATGATTGCAAATGGAGGAACTATCAATTGCTCAGGAAAATGCCATAAGATCAATCTTACTATGGGGGAATATGTAATAAATAGTCCAATGATTTCTATACTCATGGGTGGTGTTGATGTCGTACTAGGGGTATAATGGTTACAATTATTGGGAACAATGGATTTTAATTTTAAAGAAATTTTCGTTGGAAGGAAAGGAATTTGAGTTAAGGGGTATCATAGGGAAACCCAGTAAGGTGGTAAGTTCTAATGGCATGACAAAATTATTGAAAAAGTGGCATCAAGGTGTAATTGTACAACTATGCTCACTAGATGTTCAAACATCTAAGCCATCTATTCCCCTAGATCTCCAAGGGATCATTGATAAGCATTCCAAAATATTTGAAGATATTCCCATAGGTATTCCAAACACTCATGATCATGATCATGTTATTTACTTAATTCCTGGGAGTGTTCCTCCTAACATCAAGTCTTACAAATACCCTTATTCCCAGAAGAGTGAAATTGAGAGTATGGTTGAAGAAATGTTAGAGGCTGACATTATTAGACATAGCCAAAGTTCTTACTCTGCACTGACGGTAATGGTTCTCAAGAAAGAGGGCTCATGGCGTATGTGTCCAGATTATAGAGAGTTCAACAAGATCACCATTAAAGATAAGTTTCCCATTCCTATCATTGATGAATTGTTAGATGAACAACATGGAGCAATCTACTTCATTGTGGAGTTTATTCATGAGAAATGTTCTTCATTACCAAAAATTTGACAACCATGTATGTGGTTGAAAATACTCCGTGACCATACAAGAAAAGTCTATAGAAGAATACAAAAAAACACTCAACAACTCAGCCGTGTGCCCAACTTTGATATTCAAGCATAAATCTATGAGAAGTGGTGTAGAAAAATAGAAATAATGGAGAAGATGGAGATTTCTTTCTTTTGATCAGAATCTTTATTGTGTATCCATGGTTGTACCTTCTTCTTTCTCTAATCTTCTGCCCTGCCCCTCTAACAATATTGTTTATTTGAACCTTTAATGAAGCCTCTATTCTCTTTTTAAGTAGAGATTTTCTAACTACTTGAGTAGTTAGGGTTTTCTTCCTCTCTTGAAATTCCCATACAAGTTTCTTCTTGAAACATTCCATTTAATTGGTGCCTCATTAATTAAATTATATCATCAATATATACATATCTAAAATGGGTCCCTTTCCCTTTTTAATAAATTTTTTTAAATAAACTTTTATTTTCACAATTTAATTAATTTCCCATTTAAAATAAGAGGACTTTGTTTTAATTTTATGGGAATGATAATAAAAAATTTATCCATTTAAAACACTTATGATGCTATATTCATCATCTTATCTTTCCAACTATATAAAATTTTCCCAAATTCGTCATCCAAATCTCAAGATATGAGCTCGTGAAGTTGAATTGTCATGCAGACCCATTAAAAATTGTAGCTGATTGATATTTTAATTTCTGAGAAAAATATATATCAACTTTCATCACTTGAAACCTATACCACCATCTTCTATGTCGAAATACCTTTCCAACGGTATAATTTTTTCACGATTCCGACAATCGGAGCTCAAGTTATGGCCTCTGCAAGATTGTGACTCAACCACCGTCGATATGATGTCTTGGGGCAATCTCAGCCTTTGATTTCAAATTCATTTCTCCCTCTTTGACATTTCGACTTTTTATTCATAAATATCATCCCACATTCATTGGGATATTACAATTATTCATGGTATACAATACTAAGTGTTTCATACACTTAGCAAGAAACAAAGAAGAGAAGAAATTATGGAGCTTGGAGGATTCGACCCTTGGAAAGTTGTTGAATAAAATAATATTTTTTTGGAATCCCATCATCATCCACCTCATGCACAGTCAACACTGAGTCATCACTAAGTCATTTCGAATTCATATCCCACATGTCATAAAATCGTTAGATTCCAAATATAACCAATAATATGCTTCCATATGTCACAAATTGTGTGTTTCCATGTGTCATGACCTTATTCATTTCAATGTGTCATATTCTCATTTGTTGGTTTTCATGCCTTGGAATAGCTTTGAGAATTTGGCTAAGTATGGGAGATGGGACGAGAGGGGAGGAGGGAAAATTGTGGGTAGCAGAAGTTGAGGGGGTAGTTTGTAAGCTGCGGGGACGGGTTGGCGGGTTGGGGAGTGAGGTGAGTAAGGAAGTGAGGGATGACTGGTGTCCGCCCCTCGACGAGCTATATTAATAAAAGAAAAATTAATAAGTGAGAGTGTAAGGAGATGAGAGGGGGCGGGGGGTAATTTGTAGGTGGTGGAGGGATAAGGGTGACATAGGTTGATGTAAGGGGGAAGGTAAAGTGTAGGCAGCGGAGTTAGGAGGATGGCGGGTTCGCAGGGATGGGAAGGTGAGGGAAGTGAGGAGATGGGTCCATGAACCTGCAAAAACCCGATGAGGAGATGAGTAGTTAGGGGGAAAGGTGAGAAATGTAGACAACGAAAGTGAGGGAGAAGAAATGTAGATAGCGGGAGTGGGGGTGAGGAAGGTGAGGGGGAAGGGTGAAGGAGTGTGGTGGGTATCCGCCCCCCTGCCATAGATTGAAATATGGATAAGTATGGGAGAATAAGGGATAAGGGAGTGGAGATGGTGGAGATATAAGGAGAGAAATGGTTAAGTGGTGATATGGATAGTGGTGAAAGGTGAGAGAAATAAGTGATGAGAATACTCAGCCAAAATTCGAAAAGGATAGAAGAACATGATACTTAGAAAGATTCTTCAAAATTGGATCTCTGGACCATATCTTGAATAACTTAGGCATACATAAACTAATTTATGATCCAAAAAATGCATGGTGAAGCTGATATTGAGGGTTGTAGAATGTACTTATAAAAGTTCAAAAAATGTCTTCTTTTTATATCAAGGATTTTATAAATCCAAGAGCGGGAAAATATAGATGTACAAATTTTGGTCAACAGACTCAAGCAGTGGAAGATCACATCAAGCATCAACAACAAGTTCTCCAACTCTTAAATGACAACCTGACCATGGCACATAATCACATGAAACAACAAGCAAATTAGCATCGTAGTGAAATAAGTTTTGAGGTAGGGGATCTGGTATTTTTAAGACTGTTGAACCATACAAACAGATGTACCTCAAGCAAGCTAAGAAGGATAATAAATTATCACTAAAGTATTATGGAACTTATAATGTGTTGCAAAATATTGGTACTATGGCATACAAATTGGAGCTTCTTGCATCTTCACGAGTACACCGAGTTTTCCATGTTTCATGCTTAAATAAGGTTATAGGTGACAATATCCTAGTTCAAACTATATTTCCAGAACTTGACGAGGAAGGAAAAATCATATTGGAGACTAAATCTATCACTGACACAAGAATTCGCCAGTTGAGGAATAGATCAATTTTAGAGTATCTCATTAAGTGGAAGAAACTACTTGTTGAAGACTCCATGTGGGAAGATGAGTCTTTTATACAGAAGCATCCATAACTACTCAAGCATTGAGGACAACCCTTGTTTGAAGGGGAGGGGTATGTTAAGCCCTAAATGTTGGAGTTACTTCACACACACATAGGATTTATTTTTCCTAAGGTTTTTCCTTGTTTATTATTCATAATTAGTCATTATCCACTCTCCTATAATTTAGGGGAGAATATTCCACCTGGAGAATATTCTCTTTCAATTGACACTTCAGTTTGACTAGTTGAGTTGAGTTTAGATGTTACATTGGTTTTGTCACCATGCAACATTGGGATCATCACCATGCTAATTAGAACTTTCCTTGGTATCATCACCAGAGTGACACATTAGCCTTGATTCCTTGAGTTAAATCCTCACTACTCTATGTTCAGTCAGTTAACTGAAGACTAGTTGACTAGTTAACTCAACTAGGTGGCAGTTCACTCCCGTAACTGCCTGAGAGACTAGACTAGGTGGAAGTTCACTCTCATAAATGTTGGTGTGTGTCCATATCAATCTATACCACCACTATGGTGCATTGGTTCACCTTCAGTTTGCACTCATTGAGCTATACAAAGTATATCACGTGTAAACTATTTATTATTCACAACAGTTAATGAAAATTCTTCTATTCTTTCTCTCCTTCTTCTTCTTTCTCAAATTCTCTTTGCAAATGTGTGTATTATTGTTTAGCTAGATCTATTCTGCGCAGGTTCAACACATTTACATTGTATCAGAGCCGACAGACTGCTAAGAAAAAGCTACACCAAAATTTTTTGCAGGTACAAAAGATTGAAGACAACAAAAAGATGGAATTCCAAAAAGAATTCATTCTTACACCTTACAACTATTTTGCATGGAAGGAGAAAATAGCCATACATCTCCAAACTAGAGGGTTGTACAGGTTAAACTTGAATACAGATACAGAACCAACATCATCCAAAGAAAAATCCAAGTACTTAAATCGCATGGATGAGGCACTCAGAATAATTTGCAGTCTTATTTCTCCTGATCTCCTTTTTCACATATCTTCCTGTAAGACTCCCAATGAAGCTTGGACCACCTTGGAAGGGCTCTTTGGAAAATAGGATGAGATGAGGGGACACATGTTGGAGGTGGATTTGCTCACATTGGATCCAAAAATCTTCGAAAATATCCAAGATTTCTTTACAAAATTCAAGGATTTACTGTCGCAACTCAAAGCTTGCGGGGTTGATAAATCGAAGGAGGAGAAACAAATGGTTCTCACCATTCTCTCCAAGCTTGGTCTTGAATTCTCTGTATTTGTATCTACATTCCATATTGTCATATTCGCCTCTGGAGCCACYTGGAAGATGCCTTCTCTTGAGGACTTTATCGAATCCCTGACACAAGAGCAAACCAAGCTCATCAACATTGGCACAATCAAAGGGCCAAGGGCGCATGCACTCACTGTGCATGATGGCAGCCACAAATATCAGAAATCTAAATATAAAGATAAACATAAAGCTCATGCACATTTGGAGAAGGAAGGGTACACAAAACCCTTCACTGATGCCTCCGGATCCAAAGGGGAAAAGGGGAGAAATGCACGTATTGTCACAAAGGATTCCATCCGGAATCCACATGCATGAAAAAACAAATAGATATGATTTCTCAAATACTTCAGAAAAACAACCCTTGAGATCGCATCCCCAAGGGTGCAATGAAGAAGAAGGCAGAAGATTCGAATTCCAAGAAAGGAAATTCTAGCCATGCGTTGATTGCAATAAACTCCTCTCCCGATGCTTGGTTCGTAGATTCAGGAGCATCACATCACATGGATGCCTCAGAAGCAATCTATTCTTCATTGGATGCATGCAAAGGTCCTCCTATTCTGATGGGGGACAACTCTTCTGTCGAAGTCACCGGAAAAGGAAGGACTGAACTCACCAACAAAAGCTTCAAGAATGTGTTGCACGTTCCCAAAGTTTATGTCAACCTTCTCTCCCTGTATCAGATGATGAATTTCGGCACCGGAAAGAAATTCATATTCACACCAAATTACGTGGACATCTATGACATGCAAACCAACTCCAGAGTTGCTACCGGTGAGGTAAATCATCAGTCTAGATTGTATACATTTTCTGAATTCATTGAACCTGATTCTACTTTACTGCTTACTCATGCTGATGGAAGTAGTAGGATATGGCACAAAATTTTTGGACATTTGAACTTCAGATACATGCAACAGCTTAGCAAGCACAGATTAGTTGATGGTCTACCAAACATCCATTTCTCCAAGGGAGTATGTGAGGGATGTGTTCTCGGAAAACACCCTCAAGAGAAATTTGACAAAGGAAAGTCTCAATGAGATTCCACACCTTTAGATCTGATCTAGAGTGACCTTATGGGTCCTTTTCCGTATCCATCCATGAGAAAAGCGAGGTTTGTTCTCATTTTTGTTGATGATTTCTCATGTTTTACTTGGATCTACTTTCTCAGGCAAAAATCCGAGGTATTTCAACACCTCAAAGATTTCAAAGCCTTGGTTGAGACATAGTCCAGAAAGAAGATCAAATTCCTCTGAACTAATAATGGGGGAGAGTAAGTGAATCATGAGATCCACAATATTTTCCATGAGGCAAGGATTCAGTTGCAGCACACAGTTCCCTATACTCCGTAGCAAAACGGAGTTGCTGAGCGGAAAAACATATCTTTGAAGGAGATGGCGTCTTGCATGTTGCATGCAAATTCACTACCACGGAGACTATGGGATGAAGCACTTAATTGTGAAACATACATCCAAAACATATATCCCCATAGATCTGTCAAGGATAAGACCCCCTACGAGGCTTGGAGCGGCCTCAAACCGAAAGTGACCCACTTTCGCATTTTTGGTTCACGTGCATGGGCCAGAATTCCCTCTGAAAAGAGGAAGGCACTTGATCCATGTAGCACTGAGTGTATTTTTGTTGGATACCCTGACGGTGTGAAGGGATATCATCTTATTGATCTTTCCTTGGACCGACTCATCATTGAGCGTAGTGTCCAATTCGAGGAAAGTGTCTCGCATGCACCTCAGGAGCCACATGCAGACAGCTTCACTCTTCCACCTGTCCAAGATGATGAGGATGCATATGACGACTCTTCTTTAGATGAGAGTTTTGATTCAGATTCAGAGTCAGTACGGTCAGATGCA
The DNA here is from genome assembly GCA_010110895.2 of Picea sitchensis. Lineage (NCBI taxonomy): Eukaryota > Viridiplantae > Streptophyta > Pinopsida > Pinales > Pinaceae > Picea > Picea sitchensis. Next base: position 136,711 of record SNQJ01S0005073.1, read on the forward strand.
GAGTCAGATCATCTAGATGCAATTGCAGAGCCAGAGCAGAGGCCCAAGTGGGCACAAACTACTCTTTAGGCTCCAGGGGATCTCGTTGGTGATCCAACTGATACTAGGAGGACTCGATATGATTTCAAGGAGCCTCCTGTTGCACTCACTGCCACTGAACCATTGCCCTCCAGGAATATTTTCTTGGTTCAGTCTTCAGATCCAAAGTATTATGGTGAGGCTGTTGGAAATCCCTTTTAGAAATCCTCCATGCAGGAGGAGTACAACTCCCTCCTCGAGAACCAGACTTGGGATCTGGTTCCCCTTCCTTCTGGGTGGAAACTTGTTAGATGCAGATGGGTCTACAGGACCAAGAGCGTAGTGGATGAACAGATCAGTAGATACAAAGCCAGGCTTGTCGCCAAAGGATTTCAACAGGGTCATGGTATTGACTATGATGAGACCTTCGCTCTAGTAGCGAAGATGGATTCCATACGATTGACACTTGCCATTGAGGCAACCAAAAGATGGGAAGTCCATCAGATGGACGTGAAGAATGAATTTCTTCATGGTGATCTCTCTGAGGAGATCTACATGAAGCAGCCCCGGGGATTTATGCAGGACTCATATTTGGTTTGTCGATTGAAGAAGTCACTTTATGGCCTCAAGCAGGCTCCGAGGGCATGGTATGCCAAGATGGACTCCTACATGTTTTCACAGAACTTTGTATGTTGTAAATCAAACCCAAATGCCTACATTCTTAGGATGACTGATTCACTTCTACTTTTAGTTCTTTACGTTGATGATTTGTTGATCACCGTTTGCTCGACTTTAGTGATTGCTATAGTTAAGAGGATTCTACACGACAAGTTTTTGATGACGAACATGGGTCCACTACACTTCTTCCTTGGACTGAAGATCAGTCAGGATGCATCAGGCATCAAACTGTATTAGGCCAAGTATGCACGAGATCTCCTTGAGATATTTCACATGAAAGACTACAAGTCTTCTCCGACTCCTTTCCTATCAGGAGTCAAACTTGAGGATGGCGGGGAGACTCCACTCGTTGACAACACACTGTACAGACAACTAGTGGGGATCTTTTTGTATCTTACACACTCCATACCATACCTCTCATATGCAGTTGGTGTAGTTTCTAGGTTCATGCAGGAGCCGCATGAGCTAAATTGGAAAGCTGCAAAGTGTATCCTTCGATACGTACATGGAACCATCACCTTTGGGATTCATTATGCAATATACTCTACATTTGATCTCATCGGGTTTACTGATTCTGACTGGGATGGAGATAACATTGAACACAAGTCCACATCTGGTTACTCACTCAGTCTTGGTTCCGGGCCTATCTGTTGGTCGAGCAAGAAGCTGTTAAGGTCCTAACCCGCACATAGGTAGATCAATGTATTCAGATGTAATAAAGGTCAATATTAATAAGGCCTTTCAACAAAATAAAATAAGGCGGATGTAAGAAGACCTAATAGAAGCTTCCACTTCTAGAAGGATATTCCTCTAGATGCTTCTCTTAATAGACATATTTAGTATAAATAAGGGTCGAGGGTATGAAAACCCTAGCTTGGAGATTATTGTAATAGAGC
>SNQJ01S0005073.1:138312-175756 GCA_010110895.2 Picea sitchensis
CATGAGGTTTTCCCTCTTTCCTCACTTTATTTTCAGTGTATCTTTTGTATTTGGGTACCTAACATGGCCTTGTTGCTGAGACCCATTCTTTATTTTCACCATGGTGATGTTCAGGGGGGGTGTTGAAGTTACTTCACACACACCTAGGATTTGTTTTTCCTAAGGTTTTTCCTTGTTTATTAGTATAATTAGTCATTATCCAGTATCCTATAATTTAGGGGAGAATATTCCACCTGGAGAATATTCTCTTTTAGTTGACACTTCAGTTTGACTAGTTGAGTTGAGTTTAGATGCTGCATTGGTTTTGTCACCATGAAACATTGGGATCATCACCATGATAATTCGACCTTTCCTTGGTATCATCACCAGAGTGGTGCATTAGACTTGATTCTCGGAGTTAACTCCTCACTAATCTATGTTCAGTCAGTTAACTGAAGACTAGTTGACTAGTTAACTCAACTAGGTGGTAGTTCACTCCTGTAACTGCCTGAGAGACTAGACTAGGTCGCAGTTCACTCCCGTAACTGTTGGTGTGTGTCCAGATCACTCTATACCACCACTATGGCACATTGGTTCACCTCCAGTGCGCACTCATTGAGCTATATAGAGTATATCATGTGTAAACTATTTATTATTCACAACAATTAATAAGAATTCTTCTATTCTTTCTCTCCTTCTTCTTCTTTCTCAATTTCTCTCTCCAAATGTGTGTATTATTGTTTAGCTAGATCTATTATGTGTAGGTTCACCACATTTACACTAAATCGTGGAACATTATCCCTTAATTGGTGCATATTACATTAGTATTGTTATTTTATTTATGTCATCTTGGGTCCATTAGTTGTACTTGTACCTCCTAGTCTCCTATATATACCAAGGAGACATTTTTCATTTGGAATCATCTTGTATTGGTGAATTCTTGTAATGTATAAGGAGGTTGCCCCCTCAAAGAGGCTTATTATCTGAAATTATCTCTTTGTCAAGGCGTGGAGTACTTATTCTGAGGTTTTTTTTCTATTTTCCTATTTGGTTCTTAACAAACAACTACAACTCCTAAGAAACACTTAAAAAGCTAGAACAAAACCCTAAAAATTGAAAAAATGATGTTCTAGACCCAATGCAGAAAGTGTCTTGGAAAAGTGTGTTGCTCCTGTAGATAATGCCCCCTTTTCCCGTGTTGGACAATGCAGATAAAGGCCCAAAAAGTGCGTAGGTCAATGCATGACCCAAAACATCAGTTGGCACATGTAGGCTTCTCGACAACCGTGAGCTAGTCTCCAAGGAAAATTTGAAGTTTTTCTAACACCTATTTCTTGCACACACTTTACAGAATGTAAAAACAAAAAAAATGATCCAAATACTAAAAATAAAGAGAGGTAATGGGGTTTGAACACACACCCACAACTAGGGATCAAGAGATGGCTCTAATCCCTAGTGGAGTTGCCAATATGTTGTTGGAAATATGCAACAAGGGTTATCAAAATCTCCAAATCTAGTGGTTGTGCCATATAACGTACAAAGTAATGAAAACTAGAATTAGAAACCCTAACTCAAATGAAATATTTCATTCTCAATCTTATATCATTCACAAGAAAAGTAAACAAATGCAGCAAATAAACAAAAAGCAAAGCAAAAAGCTTATAAAGAATGGAAGAATGCTTCATTACCCAATGGGATAGTGGCTCTTCGACCTCCTCCCTGGAAGGGTTATTTTTTCTTCCCAAGTGTGTGTGGCTATTATCCTCATGTTATGGTTGTAAGTTGTTATAGTTGTTGCTAGATATTCTATCAAGAAGCTAGGGCTCTTGAGTTCAGGTGCAAATTTGCCAACATTTACTTACTATTGATGGATTGATATCGAAATAGAGTGACCTCTTGGTATTATACAAAAAATAGAGGTTAACCCCTTGACATGGTCATATTAAAAAAGGATTATTTGAATTTATCAAATTTAACAATTACTTTTAGGGCTTTTGAATAACCATTTTATTTTCTTTTATTATATTTCTTTTTTGGATAATTTCATGAGAAAATGGACAAAAGGGGGTTTTATGACCTTAGGTAATGTGTTTTCTTGGGTCATAATAATGTAAAATAATGTGGAATGGGAAAAATGAGTGGAACTCATGGTGTAAAACGATGTATTTTAGTACACCTAGGTAATTTAGTCTGGGTGAACAACTTTTGGGTGATAACATGAAGATTATAGGGATAGGTGGTAATTGGGGAGAATACCATGTGTCTAAATTGGTAAAGCTCCCTCTTCTCTTTAAAACTTATATAAGTAATTGCATGTGGACTTGAAGAGGGGACTAACTAAAATCCGGCCCGGAAGCCTCAAAAGATCTTGGTGTTTATGCTTTTTTTTGCCCAAATCCTTCTCTAGACCTTGAATCCCTTGATTGAATTGTACTAGATGGTATTTTATTTATTTATTTATTTATTTTTTATGGATGGGAAATTTAATTGAAACTATTATGTTATACCAGTTACAAAACCCTTCTAGCAGACTTACAAAGATCCAAACATATATTATATAATACTTTTCATCTAAGGACTAAAAAATGGATTTTACGAATTAAACCAAGGAATGCACAAAGGATGGAATTCCCCCAAAGGCACATGGCCATTCCAAGTGGAACACATTTAAGGTCCATGCAAGCATGAAAAAGACCAAATAAAAGAGTCCATGTGATAAGGAGAGTGTTGTGATATTATTATGAGTGACATCTCCACAATGAGTATAAGGGTTCTTCTCTTATGGACACAATGCTAACTATAACTAAATTATATAAAATATTCCAGGTTTGGGCTCTTAGGTGAATTGGTTGCTTTATGTTTTCACACTACACAAGTACTCCTACAGAACCGATGATAAACTAAACCAAATCATATACCAATTTTGGGTCCAATTCAGGTGCACATATTTAAAGGTCAAATCACAAAATGCACAAGGCTTACGATTTTCATGAACACACAGATTTGTAGCATGTTGTAGGCTACTTGTGCACCATATAATCCACAATGAAATCATAAATGACAATGTAGAGGGGCCTTGTTCCCATAACATCACCATGATGACCTATGTAAAGTATGAGTTAGTAGGGAACATGGAGGATTTTGAGAGTGCCACATGGTTCTTCCATACAATGCGTTCTTAAATACCTTCCTTTCAAATGATTGTTAATTGTCGAGGGTCAAACATGAAATGTTAATGAAGTGTAATTTATAGGAAGGCCAGGTCCATAACTATTGAGTAGATGTTGAACATCATGTTCTTTCCTTGCATATGTTCCTTCATGAACCCAAGACTAAATAAACTGTCCTTTGTAATATTTTAGGTCCAAACTCTTGCAAGATTTAGCATCTTGTGTTTTTTGGAATTAAATGAGCACTTTTTCAACCACAAGATTGGAATTAATCCTATTTTATATCACTTTCCAACTTGAAACCCATAATGAGATGAAATATCATGTTTTACGATGCCCAACTTATCCCACATATACAACCTATTACTTAACCAAAATATAATAAACATTGGGGTCTATGAATGTGGGTGTATTCAAAGCTCCACACATTTGGATTACATAACTTTCTCTACAAACCCAACCATCAAATCATTTCTAATTTATAGTTTTTTAAGGTCCATGATCCCAAATGAATTAGACTCTTTATGTTTTTTTGGATAAAAGGAGTTGACCATGGATCCTACTCTAAATTAAAATATATATGATATCACTTTAGGTTCGAGAACAAAGTCAAGGGTTCATGTGGAGAATCTAACAAGATTTATGATGGAGGACCTTGTGGCAGGTTGGGATATTTCCACATCACCATGATGAGGTCAATATTATTGGCATGGAAATAGAAGAACTAAACATATCCTACTACATGGCAGAAGTAAATTAGTATAAATGAATCTCACATGACATGTGATTGCTCCAAGTTCTGACATGTGGCACTACTACACCTGACCAAGCCACATCAGGTCCTCCATTTAAATATAATTCTATAAGTACTTGATCCTCACATTTGAAATAGGTTCAACTAGGTTTTATAAATATTTCAAGTTTAGGGTTCTTGGAAAATTATAGGTTCTTTTCTTTCTCTACCCACACAAGACTCCCCATGGACCCAATGTACTATTTAATTGTATCTTATAATTTTTACAGGTTTGTGTCTCCAAATGAATTCATAGCCTTGCTTCTCATGTTGCAAAATTTATCCTACAAACCCAATGCTATTCATACATAAAATGTTTCGAGTCTGAGTTCTTGGGTATATTTGGAAGGTTAATACAAATAATGCATGACCCTTGAAATTTTCCCAAACACACATGATAATGGCATGTGGTAGTTAATTGGTGTGCTAAGCCATCTAAAATTATGTTGTTAATGAAAATGGGGAGGGTCCTAACCAATTAGATCTGTCCACAACACTATGATGATGCCAATGAATGTTAAGTTGCTAGGACACTTGGAGATATGTAAAAGTGCTATGTGTCAATGTCATATACTGGGTACTTGAACATACAAAGGATGCTTGCTTTTTAAAATTTCACAATGTACAAAGATCAAACTTGATATCAATAAAGTATAGTGTATAATATTTTCGGGTCCATGAGTAAAGGCGGATTTCAAAATTCATGTTCTCAAATTAATAAAATTTCTTTCATGGACCCCACTCTCAAATTGTTTATCCTTTATAGTATTTTTTGTTCCAGAGACTTGGGCAAAATTTGCTCTTCATGTTCCTTAAATTACACATGTTACTCTACGACCCTAACACAAAACTTCATCCTAAATTATTTTCAGTCCAATAATCCAAACAAATTGGGGCACCCCTATGCATCTCAACTTGTATAAGTTATCATACAAATCCAACCAATTACTAGACCAAAACGAACCTTCAAGTCCATGAATTTAGGTGGATTTATACCTCTATGAATTTAGGATTACATAACTTCTTCTATGGACCCAACACTATTTAACCAAAATATATAATATGTCAATTCTGAAATTTATAATATTTATTTTAGCCCAAACCTTGCGTTGGACCAACATATAATTTAACTAAATTATATTACAGTTTTAGGTCTATGAGTCAAGGTAGATTGGCCACTTTGTGTTTATTATTGACATAGGTTCGTATATAGGCTCGACCTCCAAGTTCAATATGTTTTTAGTCTTTTCAAGCCTAAGATATTATATAGATTGGACTCTTTGTATTCTCTTGATATGAAGATCCCTGACAAACCCAACCCCGAGTTAAAATGAAATTGATATCACTTCAAGTTCATGAATAAGGGCAATGCTCATGTGTATGGGAAATAAATAAAGGACCTTGTGGCAAGCTCCAACACTGGTACATCACCATGATGATGCCAGTGTTATCATGGAAGGTATGTGAACCTATCATATATTCCCAATGTCACCATTATATAGAAAAAATGAACCTTGTATGATAGGTGGTTGTTCTACGTTCTAAAATGTGGCTAGGCTAAGTTAAGTTTCCTCTTTATTAGAATCTTTTTATGTACTTGATCGCAGACTCAAAGTGGATTTATTTGAGTTCTATAAACATTTTGGGTCCATTGGGTCGAGGGATTATAAGTTATTTGTTTTCTCCATCTACACAAGTCCCTTCTTGGACCCAAGCCACTATTTAATTGTGTTTAATTAAAAAAAATGGTCTATGTGATGTTGGTATGCACCTTAAGGACACAAGAAATTTAAATCACTCAACCTTTAGGTCCTAAGAGTTTTTGAAACATGAATAAGTCCATTGCAGGCAAGATTCAAGAAGCCATGTGGTAGACTAATAGGGTGCTACATCACAAAGAAATGTCGACATCCAAGGTCAAGAGGATAGGTGTACCTCTAGAGAATGCTACATGGCACCACTATTCATATTACAAGATAAGCCGAAGTCCCCTTTCTTTTTTAAAATCTTATGTTTTTTTTAAAATCCAAACTTGAACAAGATTAAGATGGGTATTATTAAAGTTTTAAGTTTGAAGGGCCAAGTGGTTTTCACTTTTGATATTTCTTGGTTTCACAAATATTCCCATGGACCCAACCCGAAGCCCAAAATGTCTAATAATTATTTTGGGTCCACATGCCCAAGGGATCTTGACCCTCTATTTTTTTCATGTTGCACAAAGTTTTCCTCAACTAGAACATTCAATTTAATTCTATTTTTATAATATTTCAGGGATGGGATAAGAAAGGAACCATAAATCCATGTGTCATAGTGATGTCACATAAAAAGGTTTGATACCAATAAGAGGATGAAACATAAGTAAGGTTGAATGACAAGTAATGTTGATTGGGCCAAAGGAGGGAATCCTTAAGCACACATGAGAGTTCGAGTAGTGCCATACCACCAAGTTGTCTCAACTAGTGCATGGACTAATCAAATTTGGCCATAGGACACAATATCATCAATAAGTGAAGGCCAAAGGGATAGGTGGAAATTAGAGAGAATGTCACGTGGATAAATTGCTAAATCCCCTTTTTCTAATCAAAATTTATCTAAGTATTTTCCTATAGGCTTGAAGAGGGACTTAACTAAAATCCATAAGTACTTCGGATCCAAGAACCTAGTAAAACCTTGGCCTTCATTATTTTTGTTTGTGCACAAATCCTTCGTTGGATCCCATGCTTAATTTAATTTTATTGGATGGTATTTTTTAGAATAGGTGACAAACTGAATTGAAACTCACGTGTTATACTAGTTGCAAAACCCTTCCAATGGAACTTGAGAGGGGACTAACCCAAATTATATAATATATTGTGTCTAAGGATCAATGAGTGGATTCAAGGAATGAAACATGGGAATGCACAAAGGATATAATTACCTTGAAGGGACATGGTCACTCCACATGGCACACATTTTGGGTCCAGCTAAACAAGATGATGACAAAAAAAAAGAGTCCATGTGGCACACATTCATGGGATAGATAAGTATGACAAGGGATAAACAAAAGCAATTAAACCAAGGAATGTATGAAGGATATAATTCCCCTAAAGGCACATGATCATTCCACATGTCACACGTTGGGGGGCCATGTAAGTGTGATGAGGGACAAATAAAAGAATCCATGTGATAAGGTGAGTGTTGTAATGTCATCATTAGTGACATCTCCACAATTAGTAGAAGGGTGCTTCTCGTATGGTCCCAACACTAACCAAAGTCATATTATTTTGTGGCCTAATTTTGACTTAGTGCTAATGCATAGTAGAGTTCAATAGAAGGCGACTTTGTAGAATCTATGAGCCCAAAAACCCTTGAGTATGTGGTTCCAACAATTGTTGAGTAAGTAGAAGCCAAGAAGACATCTTATTCATCCTTTGTGCCCATTACCTCTATAATATCCTATTTTTGACCCTTGAATTTTAACACAATAAATCATGTATTATTGATATGATGTGGTACTGGTCAATGAGAGGAGATTTAAGCCATGTGGATTGAGTTGTAATGATCTCATGATTGAATTATAAACATTCCTAGTTTGGAACTCAAGGCCAAGGTCTCACTAGTGAATGCCCAAGAATCCAAGTGGTGGGATAGGTTTACAATGTGGTGGTTATATTTTCCATGATATTCTCATCTATATGTAAAAGCATGTAAAAAGGGGAATGCATAATAATATAATATCTACCAAAATCGTTTCTTGAGGGAGAAACAAGGGGATTGTTATCCCCTAGCCTAGGGATAACTAAGAAGATCACGTCTCGAGGCCCACAGGTCCTAGACATGGAGTACTGAGAGATGGACAACTTAAGCATGGCCCTGGAGGGCCCCTCTTTTATTTAGTGTAGTCCATTTATCAACAACAACAATATCCATCCCACCAGCTTGGTCCTGAAGTAGCAGTAAGTCTTACTCCATGAGGTAATGAGTCTGCGTATCATGGTATGTGTCACTCTGATTATTGAATCAATTGAATATGTTGCATTGAATTCTTCTTCATTTCATGACATTTTCTCGAAAATTATGCTCTTTTCCGCGTTCATACTTGGAAGGGTGACATGGTGCCCTAGTAATTTGACCTCCCTTTAGGATGAGTTTCCACTGGGTGGGTCTGTGAAAGGTCATCGTCCGTTCCCTTTATACTTACCAATATCTATCTTCATTCCTCTCATCTCCCCTACCTTTGTTTGAGCATTGGGATTGGCTACACTAGGAGGGGTTGTACCTTACCTCACGGGGAAGAAGGGGCTAAAGGCCGAGAGGGTAAAAGTAGCTAGCAAGAGTTAAAAGCCAATATTGAAACCTTTGAGATGATTCACCCAGGGATCCATGAGAAAGCAGTGAAAATATTCTCAGTAAGAAAATGGGACCCATAACATACATAAACACTCAAGTTACTATTTGATGGATAAGAGGCCTCATCACGAGTCGACCTATTATGACCATGGGCATGTAGCGGTATGACACTACCACCTATCTGGTCACCAAACCAGGGTAGTGGCTCTTGGTGGCATAGCCAAGAGAAAGGGGGTCTCATCATGAGCCAACATTCTCATATCGTGAAATGTTTGTGGGTAATGTTGTCACCTCTGGTCATCAAGCCAGGACAATGGCCCTCAATTAGTTCCCTTGAAGCACAAAAGCAAAAGATCAAAAGCAATAAAGCTAAGAGTAAAAGGCAATGAATGGGCTAGTAAACAATAGAATTTATGACAAGGTGCATCTCACCCTCTACAAAGGCACCCACATGTAAGATATACATTTCCTTGTTATCACATGCACCCTATACCCAAACACTTACGCCATACCACCTCATACACTTACATGATCTAAACTAGATCCCATTTGGGAAACACCCCAAACTTAAGAGAGGTTATCCCAATAAAATGCCCTGCGACCTTGTCCAAACCTAACCTGTCAAATTGCATAACGTCTTTGAGCATTTTTCTGGGTTAAAGGGGTGTTTGATGCATAGGTTTGGGTATTTAAATTATTGTATGTGATTTACATGCTATGATCCCTATGACTTATGAACTCCTGGAGGGCGTACTTGTTGTTGCTGCAAGAATTTTCTCGGTGGACAGGTACATATGAGGGAATGATTAGCTCGGACCTTCATGGGGGCTTGAATCCCACATATGGATGTTGTAACCCCGGTTGGGGGTAAGAAGACATTGAGTATTTGCACCGGGAAGAAAGAAGGTCATTGCCTTTGGAGGCACTCTGGCAGACCTAGACCCAGGGGGGATATTTCTCTTCTACATGGACGTTGGCCCTTGAAGGCCCAAGACATCACCATCATGACCCTAGATATCATCCAGAGCTAGGGTTATCGTTTTGGAGGCATTTATGAGCCTTGTGGCACGTGTGGGCTTCATCTGGGGATTTTGGAGGCCAAGCACCCTACCTTTTAGGCACAACTTTCCACCTTATGGCCTCAATGTCACCCTAGAAGGGCATGATGTCACCCTTGGAGGTGTCCTTATATGATAATTATTTTTATTTATGTCAAAATTGATTTTTATTGTAAACTGGACAAGTCGGCCTTATTTTGACCTGAAAATTAATTAAAGGTCAAAATTTTGTATAAATAAACATAAAGTACTCTCATTTTTACATCACAAATTCTCACACAAGAGAAGAGGTCTGAATTTTTCTCCCTAGTAAGGACTATTGGCTGAAATTGTGAGGCACACACTTGTATAAGAATAATTTTTGCAAGTTGGATCAATCTTGGAAGCTTTTATGGTGATCTTACATGGTATTTTCATGATTGTTCTTGGTGCAAGTAAGTAAAATCTACATTTTTTGTCATCTATTGAATGGTTTGATTTGCTCATACAAGATTATGAAATTGCAGGGTATACTTAATGCTTGAAGTAAGGAACTTAAGTTGTTACTTTCTTACTTTCTATTTTCCAAGCTTTTTATTGAATTGATCTAGTGACTAGTGAAACCCTAAAGCCTTAAATTGCTAGCACTTTAAGGATTTTTATCTAGTTATCTTTGCCTAAGTTTTATCCCATAAGAAGCCTAAGGAGAGCAAGGTGTTAGGGCATAGAATTTCCTACACCCTAATATCTTGTTTCTTGAGGTCAATGCATAGGGGGACTTAAAATTACTACTTCTCCTATGCATTCTCCCTCTTAGACTTTTGTGCATTATCAAAATTGATTTGTAGCCATAGAAGAAGTCGTCCACTTGACTCCATAAGCCCTAGAAGTCACTAGTTCTTGCCTCTATCTTGTTGAAGGAATGATTAAACACTCAAACACTCTTCTCCTAAGATTTTACTAACTATCTCTAGCCCTAGTTTAGCCTAGATCACTAACTTATTTGTTGTTGTTATAAATGACTGTTACAACCATCTAATTGCAACAAATTTTCTGCATAATTGACTTTGAATGCTAGCTAAACACTTCAGAAATTGCTTATGACATTTGATTATCATTATGCTTAGTAAATTCAATCTTTTTATTGTCTTTTCAAGCAATTTTGAGGATTATTTGTTGCAGATGTTACATTTTATCAATTGTTGTCATAAACTTATTAACTGCTGCAAATTTATATCAATTAGCATTTATTGTCACTGTCCATTGTCTCTTGAGGTGTTATTATCATATTTGTACTTGGAATTATTGTATATGCATGCTATATTGTCTTGGTCCGGGCAGGTACATCAAGCACTTCATTAACTTCATCTTTGGGACACAGATTTAATGACTTTGGTAACCAATGAGAGGGGGGAATATATCTTGAGCATAAACTTAATTTTCCATCCCTTTAGATTATCGGGGACTCCTCCCCTGGGGTAGACCTTGCCTATCCCTAGAAAGTGGGGATTTCCTATTAAGGTGACAATGATAGGATATCCTGTTTGTTACGCCAATTTACCTTACATTCCTTGGGATTTGGGAAAGTACAGATTGTGCGCTAACATTTTTGGCACCGTTGTTGGGGAACATCGAGTCAATTTTCCTCAAACAACACTTTTTTGGTAAGCCTTTATCGAAATCCTTCATTTCACAAAGCTTACCTGGCGACTCCACTGAGGGTGATTCCATATTTTCCCTTTGATGATCCATAGAAGGATTATTTGGTGACTCCACTAATGACAAAGCCAGCCATGGCTTCTCAATGGGACCCATGTAATTTTAAACCCTTAGATATGAGTGAAATTCCAAGTTACCCTCGAAAAATGCCTTCGAGGCATGAAAATTGGCTCTCTAGATTCACTGGTAATGATGGGGTTAGGGTCGAAGATCACATGGATAATTTTTGGGCTTTCTTTCAACTCCACCATATCAGTGATGGTGTTGAAGATTTGGAAATGAGACTTTTCTCTTCCACTCTTTATGGCAATGATAGGAATTGGTATGATGATCTCCCTGATGCTAACATCACATCTATGGAACAGTTAAAAGAAAACTTTCTTGAAAAATGGGGTATTAAAGTAGAAGATATCCACATTCTATAAAAAGACTCAAGTGCATGAAACAAACTAAGAACGAGACTGTCAAGGAATTCCATACCAGGTTTGAGAATTTGCTACAACAAATTCCTAGAAGCCATCATCTTGAAGACAAGTACCTTGTTTACCTCTATACCAATGCACTCTTAGTGCAATTAGGGTTTCTCCTCAGTGAAAAAGGGCCAAGAAAAATCCAAGAAGCTTATCACATGGCTATACAAATTGAGGCAAATATCTCCTTGATCTAAAAATGAAGAAGACTTGAATTCTTGAAATTATTTGCAAGATTTATTTTATGTGTTAAAATGCAAATGGATCAACTTTTCAACACAATTTTCATATAAATTACTCATTCAAGATGCATATAATAGTAGCAATAAACAGTGAACATAAAACACATAACACATCAAATGATAAAGGAGTTCACCCCTCTCTTGGGCTACATCTCCCGGTCCAACTTCCAATTGGATCTTTTGTATTATTTGCTCAAAGTGCTCAAAAATGTGTTTTACAATGCTCAAAATTCCAAATAGATGGCTCCAATGGCTCCAGAATGTCCAAAACCCCCTAGCTGGGATTTTTCAGCACCTCGTTTGGCCAAAAATTGAAGAAGATAGGCTTCCTGGAAGTTCCCCTTCAAACTTGTTGTCTCTGCATCGACAAATTGCACCCTTGTTGGCTCAACCTAGCCCCCACGCACATTTAAGCGTTAAAAATCAGCACCGGGCGCAACCTCACAAACGGTGCGAACTGTAGGACAGTTACGGGCACACCTATCCCTTAACCACCAAGGCCGAGGTCATGTGGCCCATGTGACCACGCGCAAACGCAAATGGGGCTCCGTCCCAATGGCGAATAAAAAAGGGACAAGTGGCGGGCGTTATAACTGTTTAAACCACATACAAAACCAAATCACGCGCGTGCCAACCAGTATGATAGAGGGTCATATGATATGGTATATATGACCGGGGGGTTGGGGCTAAGCCCCAGCCCGGACCCCCGCGTGAACCATACACCAACTCAAACTTTAATATATTCAAAACCATATATATAATAAGCAATATAGTGTGGTATGTTGGCAACGTGAACTTTGAAAAGGCTTGGACCGGTGGGGAGGTCCGGGGTTCGATCCCCATGAACTTCCATAAATTTTAAACCATCAACCAATAACAAGGTGCCACGTGGCAGCCCATGATTGGGCCACGTGGCACTGTACAACCAATCAAAATCTACCACGTGTCGCAATATCATTCGTCCACATCTGTCAACCAATGAATTCCATGTGTCATACGGTCCTGCCAATCCAGTTCTGCTACATGTCGTACGGACATGCCACGTCAGCATCCGTACGGAACCTTAATCCGGTTACTGTTTACGCCAATGATAGGACATGCCCGCGTGTCCGGCTTATCCGTCACCGGATTGTACAGTCAGCATCCCTTTTTGCATGTTTGTCATTTGAGCGAGCCTTGATATCTCTCTTGCTCCAGACGTCTGTTTGAGACGAAGTGAGTTGCGTTGGGTTCGTAGCGATGAGGCCTACACTCTAAGATTCGATTTGAAGTGATTTCAAGAACTTTGAATTTTGAGCAAAATTCCACTGGATCCCACCTCCCCATTGGAAATCTTTTGGACCTCCAAAGACTATTTTGAGTCTATGCTCGAAGATGAGGGTATAGTTCCCTTACCTTTTCAACCTCAATCCACTTAGCTTTGCTTTGATTTGTACCTTGCGCTAATACCAACTTTCGTAGATGCTCACATTCCTCGTTTTGGGGTTAAATTTCTCATCGGGATTGTGTCTTCATGCGGTTATTAGGATATTAGGGAAAAATCTATCCTATGAAGAATCGCAGACATGCTCTCCTTGATCACAGCTCCCGATCAAAGGCTCATACAATTCAAATTCTCAGCATTAACAATTGCATACATTTTGCATATAAGGGAGGCAAATCTAAGCGAAAGGCATTGTTACCAATCTTATAAATAATCTTAAAAGGACCATATCGAATTGGTTTCAATTTTTTACCTTCTCCTTTAAGCCTCTCCTTCGATGTAAGCCAAACTTCATCTCCTACTTGAAAACTGTGATCAATACGATGCTTGTCATGTCTCATCTTAATGACTCTTTTCAACTTCTCTTGCACCATTTGATGTATCAATTAAATTTTTTCAATGAACTTTTCTTCCTATCAATGTCATCTTGACCATCGATAGCAATATCCTTTTCCAAATATAAAATCTAAAGGAGATTTATGACCGATAAACCAAAACATGCTTCAAATGGTACGTGTTGAGTTGAAGAGTTCTTAATTTCGATTGTAAGCATGTTGATTGTAGTGTAAATGCTCATGCCAGAGTTTAGGATGCTTGCTGCGATAACCACGAAGAAGATGCCAACATTCTCTTACCATACGTGACCATCAGTTCGCAGGATGAAGGCATTGCTTCTTTTCAGTTTGGTGTCCATGAGTCACCCTCGGCTCGACCAAAACTTCCAACAAATCGATAATCACGTTGAGGGAAATAATGGTTAGGCAATCCAAAATGCACCCAAACATTTGAAGAACATTTGTGTTGTTTGCTTTCGGGTTGAAACCTACTTCTTACAAGGCATCGAAATACACACATTTGCTAAATCGATCAACCACAACATAAAGATAATCATGATTTAAAACCTGAACATAGGTAAACCCTCTACAAAATCCATAGAAATACTCCCGAGGAGGCCGAGAAGGAGTGGAGTATACAAACCCAACTTTTGATTGCTAGGTTTTGCTTGTATTTTATATGAACATCCTCGAACATATCTAGAAACAATTTCATTGTTTTAGGTAATGGCGATCACCTTTGCAATTAGCCACGCGGTCTGCTTACTGCTGTCTTGAAGTGACCGGCAATAAAGAAGATAGGCTTCTCTTACATTATGTTGATTCTTTCACCCTGGAATACATAGCTTTCCAAGAAGATACAAAGGTCCCACTCATGCAAATGATAATCAATTCTTCAACATGGTTAGAAAGACACAAAGTCCATACACTTCTTTAAAGTCATTATCTAAAACATATTGCTCAACATAACTCTCATGCATGTGATAGGACTATGCTTAAGATCTTTGGAAACATACTAATAATAGGCCTTGAAAGCAT
This sequence comes from Picea sitchensis, assembly GCA_010110895.2. Classification (NCBI taxonomy): domain Eukaryota; kingdom Viridiplantae; phylum Streptophyta; class Pinopsida; order Pinales; family Pinaceae; genus Picea; species Picea sitchensis. Next base: position 152,908 of record SNQJ01S0005073.1, read on the forward strand.
ATCAACAACTTTGTTATAAATGCCTTCTTATACGATAGCTTGAGAGTGGGTGTTGTAGAAAACCCATTCCATCTGAAGTGCATTTTTTGTTGTAGCTTTGTTTGTTTGAGTTGTAAGTAATTGCGATTAGTTGATGATCCTTGTGAATGATGGTTTCTTTCCCCAAAAAATAACGTTTCCATTTTTTCACACTTTTGCGATAACACATACAACTCCTTATCATAAGTAGGATAGTTAATCAGCAGCACCATTAAAGTTTTGAGAATGAAAACAATGGGCTTACATGTTATACAGCAAATTTGCTCCCATTGCATAATTGCTTGCATCATTTGGATTAAGGTTGTCTTAAATTCCCGGAAGTCTGAAGGCGGCAGATTGTACTGGTGATCTTCTCTTTCAAATTATCAAAGCCTTATATTGCTTGCCTCCCCATTGAAAACTTGCTTGACACTTGTCATCCATTGCATGTAATGAAACATGATGGAAGAAAGGATTAACAAACTTTCTCCAATATTAGAACGCTCCCAAAAAAGGAAACTTCTTACCTCTGTCACACGTTGTTGGGCTTGGGCCATTCTAATATGGCGTTCGTTGACCTTGGAGGATCAATTTTTAATTAGCCTCCACCAACAATATGCCCAAGTAAATAAGTGAAGTCTTTCATAACTCACATTTGGACATATTCAAAAAAAACTTTTTCCTTTTCTCAAATATCAAAACTTATTTCACACTTGTTAATGCATGCTCTTCAGATTTGCTAAAGATCAAAATGTCATCAAGTAGACAATAACACAATCATCAAGAAAAGGCCTTAAGACATCATTCATAACTCATGAAAGTAGCAAGTGCATTCTGAGATCCAAAAGGCATACCATCCCTCAAACAAACCTTGCTTTGTTTTGAAAGTATCTTCCATGTGTCTCCTTAGCGATCTAATGATGATATAAACTTCTCAAATCTAACTTAGTAAAATATTTAGCATCTTTCAATTAGTCAAGCAAATCATCGATTAGGAAGAGGATAACGATTTTTTTTACTGTAATTTTGTTCAAAGCCACGAAATCAACACATGCCATGTACCATCTTTATTTTGCACTAACACAATTGGAAATCCACATGAGTATTCGATACAATAACCCCTTTGTTGTTATCTTGGTTGTTTTTAATTTGACATTCTCCATGGCCCGACATCTTGTACACATACGATGTTTGGAAGAGGACAATCTGCTGCGGTGAATTTCATGTTGGAACTACCCCTTTTGGAAGTAATCCCTTTAGTTCCTTAAACATTCATCATATTGATTAACAACCTCATATAGATCAGATTTCAACTTTTGTATCACAACTAGCCGGAAACTTTTGTTTCAATCATCCCCAGGTTTTAATCATTAAGAGAACAAATTCTTGCTAGCATTGACTAATCTCTTCATTTGTCCATTTTACAAAGTGATAAATTCATCTTCTACTGTATGAGCTCTAACAATGCGCTCTCAACTCCATTCTTAAACAAGTGATACTTATTCTCCGGCTTGATGAAAATAGCTTTCTATCCTTATAAATATGGAAGCTGCAACACAATACCCGCAGATATCCAGGAGGAATAACTCCAAGCTCTGCCTCATCAACAAAATTTGCAATGATATCAAACCTAAGTTTACACCTTCTTGTCACAGCAATTTGGCATTATCACATATCCAACCAAGAGGTATGGCTTAGGATGTGGAATTGTTTCAATTTTAATTTCTTAACAATGTCTTGAGATATAAGGTTTGCTTGAGATCACGTATCAAATAGAAGTGTATCTATTTTGGTATGCTTTGAAACAATACATATGTGAAAAAGTTAATTCTCTCTTCTTGTCGAGTTACATTGATATTATTGTTACTTGAAGAACTAGTACTTGCAATAGAACCATTACCTTGATAACCCATACATTTTGTGATCTTTGTTTCATCTTAGAATGGAACCTAAATCATGTTGTATGGTTGCCTTGAGTCTTTAACTTCTCTTTGATACACTTGAAGCTTTTGGGTCTTCTTCGGGGATAAGTTTCCAATGATAGTCTTCATCATGGCCATATTTTGAGCTATGTTTGCATGTGAATTTTTATCCATCTTTCTTATGACAACATTCTTTTTCCATTTCCCTTGAACTTCCTCTTTCCTTTGTCTCCTTGGTAGAAGGCTTCTTGTTACCCTCATGAATTTTAGTTTCATCCTCTTGCTTCCAAATGAGTGGCTGAACACAAACTTCATCTAGATTTGAAGGATTAAACATGAGTATTGTATGTCTCAAATAACTATGTAAAAATCCAATGTATTTTGAGTAAGTTTTCTTGAGAAGACAAATCTACTCCCCAAAACCAAAGCTCTTCTCCTAAATTGTGCCGGAGTAAAGCTTTGCACATTTGTCCTTTAGCTTGTATCTAAATTTTTTCCGATCCATAGTAGCTTTTTGCATATATATGCCAATGGGTAAAATTGTCTTTTAATTGCAACAATAAAATCGTCCAAGAGGTGGAAATTTTACCATGTTTCTTCATGTCCTCGGGTTTTGGATTCCCATGATAGGTATTTCACTGTCCAATCTTAAATAAGAGAGTTGAATCTTAGTTTCATCATCTTGAATTTTTGTATCCTGATACACACCTCAATATGATGAATCCAGTTATCTAATTTATCAGCATTTACTTCCTCATTGTACATTGGCAATTCCAGTTTTATTATCGAAGCTTTGAAGGAATTTGTGAAGAGTTTTACCATGTCCCTTTAGATAATTTGGAAGAGGTCTTGAAATGGTAGAAGAAGAAGAATAATATGGAGGTGAGGGTGTTGGAAGCACCATTCCTCCATTTCCATTTGGATTTTATCACCCACTTGTCTCCCTTATGCTTTGAAGGTTGGAGCCTTCACCTTGCAATATGTATTCCTTTCCATCAAAGGATTTTCATCATTTCTCTCATTTCCAACCTTTCCTAAGATCTTCATCTTAGGGAATATCTGTTCATGACTCTTCATAGACCATACAGTGAACTTCTCCCCTCATGAAACTTGCGGTGATGATATCAACTTCCTCCTTGAAGGATGAAGGAACTTGGATCTACAAGTTGACCCTTATCCTCTTGTGAGTGAGAACTTGGATCTACAAGTTGACCTTATCCTCTTGTGAGTTTCAACCTTGTGAGCATCAGAAAACAAAACACTTGCAAATAATCAAGTCTTCAAAAACCTATGCTCTGATACCAACTTGATCTAAAAATGAAGAAGACTTGAATTCTTGAAATTATTTGCAAGATTTATTTTATGTGTTAAAATGAAAATGGATCAACTTTGCAACAAAATTTTCATATAAATTACTCATTCAAGATGCATATAACAACATCAATAAACAGTGAACATAAAACACATAACACAACAAATGATAAAGGAGTTCACCCTTCTCTTGGGCTACATCTCCTGGTCTAGCTTCCAATTGGATCTTTTGTATTATTTGCTCAAAGTGCTCAAAAATGTGCTTTACAATGCTCAAAATTCCAAATAGATGGCTCCAATGGCTCCAGAACGTCCAAAAACCCCTAGCTAGGATTTTTTGGCACCTCGTTTGGCCAAAAATTGAAGAAGATAGGCTTCCTAGAAGTTCCCCTTCAAACTTGATGTCTCTGCATCGACAAATTGCACCCTTGTTGGCTCAACCTAGCCCCCACGCACATTTAAGCATTAAAACTCAGCACAGAGCGCAATCACACAAACGGTACGAACTGTAGGACGGTTATGGGCGCACCTATCCCTTACCCGCCAAGGCCGAGGTCGTGTGGCCCATGTGACCACGCGCAAACGCAAACGAGGCTCCGTCCCAAAGGCGAATAGAAAAGGGACAAGTGGCGGGCATTATAACCGTTTAAACCACTTACAAAACCAAATCGCACGCATGCTAACTAGTATGATAGAGGGTCATATGATATGGTATATATGACCGGGGGGCTGGGGCTAAGCCCTAGCCCGAACCCCCACGCGAACCATACACCAACTCGAACTTTAATATATTCAAAACCATATATATAATAAGCAATATAGTGTGGTATGTTGGCAACGCAGAATTTTCAAAGGTTTGGATCGGTGGGGAGGTCTGGGGTTCGATCCCCATGGACTTCCATAAATTTTAAACTATCAACCAATAACAAGGTGCCACGTGGTAGCCCACGACTGGGCCACGTGGCACCGTACAACCAATCAAAATCTGCCACATGTCGCAATATCATTCGTCCACATCTATCAACCAATGAATGCCACGTGTCGTGTGGTCTTGCCAATCCATCTCTGCCATGTGTCGTACGGACATGCCACTTTAGCATCCGTACGGACTGTATGGACTGTATAGTCAGCATCCCTTTTTTTTCTTGTTTGTCATTTTGAACAAAACGTGATATCTCTCGCTCCCGATGTCCGTTTGAACCCAAACGAGTTGCATTGGGTTCGTAACGATGAGGCCTACACTCCCGTTCAATTTGAAGCGATTCAGAGCACTTTGAATTTTGAGCAAAATTTGATCCCCTGGATCACTCCTTGTTCAAGGGAGAACACATCTTTACTCCAAAAATCAAAGTTGTTGACCCCAAAGATACCCCAAATACTCTTAGTCTAGAGAGATTAGTTTCCCTTAAGATATTTTTTAGTAAATTCCAGGAAAGAATAAAACAAGTCATCGACCAATAAGAGGTTGAGGAGAGGGATCCTAATGAAGGTTTCCAAACCCATGAGGAAGAGAAAGAATTTACTCATGCTTCTACCGAGGATAATGAAGACATGGTTGAAGAGCGAGAGCATAAAGATATCAAACATGATGATGAAGTATTAATGTGTTCTCCTCCCTATGATAAAGCCATCCGATATCCTATTCCTCCTACACAAAAAGAAGAGGATGAGGTAAGTCACTTTCCTTTTCAGGTTTTTGACGATACCTGATTCTATGATTCAAAAGGTGAAAAAGAAAGGGAATCCTTGGACAAGCTAGACCCTCTATATTATGAAGCTAAAGATGTAGGGGCAAGTCATGAGGATTAATCACCGATGCTTTCTCTTTCATTTGATGAATTCATCCAAGTCTTCAATTCCCCTGCACAACAAGAAGTGAATACGGTAAGTTATTTTTCTTTCCAAGATCTTGAATATGCTTTATTTTGTGATTTGGAAAGTGAAGAACGGTTAGAGGAGCCCTTGGATGTTTTAATCCATTTGTTTTATGATAAAGGTAATGACATGGTTGATAATATTTATGAGTTCATACATGTTTGGAAACATAAATGGGATGTGATTGGGTATGATGGGGATCCCATTTACGACATTGAGGGTCATTTCCAAATGTTTTCTTTACAACAATCATACAATGTTCCTAATAATTTTGACGTTTGGAAACAAGATGATGATATAATTACAAATGTTTTCCAAGCACCCAAGGGTGACCTAGTTCTATGTTCTCTTGATGATTTTAGGTCATACCTTGAGGATATTGATGAGTGTTCCTTTGAGCACTTGGATTTATTCTATGAAGAAGATTATCAACCACAATTGTGCTTAGATTTTGATCAGGGTAAGGACATTGCTTGCCTAAAGCAGGATACTTGTGACAAGGATTTCCATCTCCCTTTGATTACTTTACCTTGGTATGTCAATAAGGATGCAGTTGGGAAACATGTCCCTTTTTCCAAGTTTTCTCTAGGGAAAATCCTTCTTTTAGAATTCAAGGGTAGGTTGAATTCCTTAAGAAGAAGTTTGTTCTCTCAGTCTTTCAACTTTCCCTTAAAAAATTACCAATCATCCTATAGATTATTGCTAGTACCTTCCCAAACCTCAGGATGTGATGATGCCCAAGGTATCCAATCTTCTAACTCTTTGAGTCATTGCTTTGAGCCTTTGATTTTTCGCAATCCCTTTTTGAGATGGATTGAGCACTTTCCTAGAAGTGTGACTTGGCATAATTTTGTCCCTCCCTCCCACCTCCATGAGCTAGACTTTACGATTTATGATGATATGATATATGCTCTAACTCATGTTATTTTGTGCTTAACTTGTCATTGTTTTGGTTTATGATGAAGCACAGAGGCAAGTATTATGAGATATTACTAGGATGGTTTCACTGGTTATTTGAATACACCTAGCATTCAATCAACATGTAAGCATTTGAATCCATTATATATACCATCTACATATCACGATAGCATAGTTGTAGTTGCATTTTCATATTGTTTTGTTTCATTATGTATATATGTATTCTCATGATTATATGCTAGATTAGAGATGCTCTTATTTGTTTATTATATCATATATGAACAAGGGGTGATATCACCACCCTAAGGATTGCTAATATCCTTTGTTGAGATTCAACARACATAGGTCATATCCGATTTGTTGAGGTTCTCATGCGGTCGACGGTGAGCACATGTCCCYGATTTGGAGCCAGATGTTATCCCCTAGCCTAGGGATAACTAAGGAGATCACGCCTTGAGGCCCACGGGTCCTAGACATGGAGTACTGAGAGTCGGAAAACTTAAGCATGGCCCCGGAGGGCCCCTCTATTCTTCAGTGCAGTCCATTTATTGACAACAACAATATCCATCCCACTAGCCTAGTCATGAAGTAGTAGTAAGTCTTGCTCCATGAGGTAATGAGTCTGGGTATCATGGTATGTGTCACTCTTATTATTGAAGCACTTGAATGTGTTGCATTGAATTCTTCTTCATTTCATGACATTTGCTTGGAAATTATGCTCTTTCCCTCGTTCATACCTGGAAGGGTGACATGGTGCCCTAGTAAGTTTATCTCCCTTTAGGATGAGTTTCCACTGGGTGGGTCTGTGAAAGGTCACCGTCTGTTCCTTCATACTTACCACTTTCCATATTCATTCCTCCATCTCCCCTACCTTTGTTTGAGCATTGGGATTGGCTACACTAGGAAGGGTTGTACCTTACCTCGTGGGAAGAAAGGACTAAAGGCCCAAAGGGTAAAAGTAGCTGGCAAGAGTTAAAATCAAATATTGAAACCTTTGAGATGCTTCGTTCAGGGATCCCCAAGAAAGCAATGAAAATATTCTTAGAAAGAAAAGGGGACCCATAATATACATAAACACTCAAGGTACTAGTTGATGGATAGGAGGTCTCATCACGAGATGACCTATTATGACCATGGGAATGTAGCGGTATGACACTACCACCTATATGGTCACCAAACCAGGGTAGTGGCTCTTAGTGGCATAGCCAAGAGAAAGGGGGTCTCATCATGAGCCAACCTTCTCATCTCCATGAATTTTTTATGGGTAACGTTGTCACCTCTGGTCATCAAGCCAGGACAATGGCCCTCAATTAGTTCCCTTGAAGCACAAAAGAAAAAGATCAAAAGCAATAAAGCTAAGAGTAAAAGGCAATGAATGGGCTAGGAAATAATAACATTTATGACAAGGTGTAGCTCACCCTATACAAAGGCACCCACATGTAAGATTTACATTTCCCTGTTATCACATGCAGCCCATGCCCAAACACTTACCCCATACCACCTCATACACTTACATGATATGGACTAGATCCTACCCAGGAAACACCTCAAACTTAAGAGAGGTTAGCCCAATAGGGCACCCTACGACCTTCTCCAAACCTTACTTGTCAAATTGCATAACATCTTTGAGTATTTGTCTGGGTTAAAGGGGGGTTAGATGCACATGTTTAGGTAATTTGATTATTGGATGTGATTTACATGCTATAATCCCTATGAATTATGAATCCCTCGAGGGCGTACTTGTTGTTGCTGTAGGAATTTGCCCGGTGGACAGGTACACATGAGGGAATGATTAGCTCGAACCTTCATGGGGGCTTGAATCCTGTATATGGATGTTGTAACCCCGGTCGAGGGTAAGAAGAAATTGAATATTTACACTGGGAAGAAAGAAGGACGTTGCCTTTGGAGGCACCCTGCCAGACCTAGACCTAGGGGGATCTTGCTCTTCCACATGGATGTTGGCCATTGAAGGCCCAAGATGTCACCATCATGACTCTAGACATCATCCAAATTTAGGGTTATCGTTTTGGAGGAATCTTTTATCATAGTGGCACGTGTGGGCTTCATTTGGGGCTTTTGAAGGGAAAGCGCCCTACCGTTTAGGCTCAATGTTCCACCTTAGGGCCTCAATGTCACCCTAGAAGGGAATGACATCACCCTTGGAGGTGTATTTAGATGTTAATTAATTTTATTTATGTCAAAATTGATTTTTATTGTAAATTGGCCAGGTCGGCCTTATTTTGACCTGAAAATTAATTAAAGGTCAAAATTTTGTATAAATAAACATAAAGTACTCTCATTTTTACATCACAACTTCTAACACAAGACAAGAGGTCTGAAATTTTCTCCCTAGTAAGGGATATTGGCTGAAATTGTGAGGCACACTCTTTCATAAGGCTAATTTTTGCAAGTTGGATCAATATTGGAAGCTTTTATGGTGATCTTGCATGGTATTTTCATGATTATTCTTGGTGCAAGTAAGTAAAATATGCATTTTTTGTCGTCTATTGAATGGTTTGTGTATGGTTTTATTTAATCATACAAGATTATGAAATTGCATGGTATACTTAATGCTTGAAGTAAAGAAATTAAGTTGCTACTTTCTTACTTTCTATTTGCCAAGCTTTTCATTGAATTGATCTAGTGACTAGTGAAACCCTAGAGCCCTAAATTGCTAGCACTGTAAGGATTTTTATCTAGCTATCTTTGCCTAAATTTTATCCCATAAGAAGCCTAAGGAGAGCAATGTGTTAGGGCCTAGAATTGCCTACACCCTAATATCTTGTTTCTTGAGGTCAATGCATAGCGAGACTTAAATTACTACTTTTCCTATGCATTCTCCCTCTTAGACTTTTCTGCATTATCAAAATTGATTTGTAGCCTTAGAATAATCTGTCCACTTGACTCCATAAGCCTTAGAAGGAACTAGTTATTGCCTCTCTCTTGTTGAAGGATTCATTAAACACTCAAACACTCTTCTCCTAAGATTTTACTAACTATCGCTAACCCTAGTTAGCCTATATCACTAACGTATTTGTTGTTGTTATAAATGATTGCTACAACCATCTAATTGCAGAATTGTTTTCGTATAATTGACTTTGAATGGTAGCTAAACACTTCAGAAATTGTTTATGACATTTTATTATTATTCTGCTTAGTAAATTTTATCTTTTTATTGTCTTTTCAAGCAATTTCGAGGAGTATTTGTTACAGTTGTTACATTTTATCAATTGTTGTTGTAAATCTATTAATTGCTGCAAATTTATATCAGCCAACACTTATTGTCACTGTCCATTGTCTCTTGAGGTGTTATTATCATATTTCTACTTGGAATTATTGTATATGCATGCTATATTGTCTTTTTCCGGGTAAGTACATCAAGCACTTCATTAACCTCATCTTTGGGACACAGATTTAGTGACTTTGGTAACCAGTGAGAGGGGGGAATATATCTTGCACATAACCTTAATTTTCCATCCCTTTAAGTTACGGAGGACTCCTCCCCAGGGGTAGACCTTTCCTATCCATAGAAAGTGGGGATTTCCTATTACGGTGACAGTGATAGGATATTCTGTTTCTTACACCAATCTCCCTTACTTGCCTTGGGATTTGGGAAAGTACAGATTGTGCGATAACAAGGACTATAATACCACAAGAGAGGAAGAGGAAAGGGGGTTATTGGGTGATTTGACCTTGTCGTTGTCCTTTGGAACTACTATCCTTTATTTCCCATGCTTTCTTACAAGTTTTTTCATAAATATTTGACTTGTGGGTGTGAACTAAGTACAAGTGTCATATTTGTCATATCCTTGGAAAGAGAGAGAGCATCATGCAAGAAAAAATCTTCTATTGTCTCTTCCATGTAGGTTCTATGATCATTATGATTATTCAACAATTCTTAGGCATAGGGAGGATTCAAACTCCCATGCTGTGAGGATGTTTTTCTGGGTTTTCATGGTTGTTATGGTTGTTATTGCAATAATTTCCTTTGTGCTTATGGCTAGTAAGAGTGAAAGAAGTTGGGGAAGCTTGTTCTTGAAAATGTGATGATTTGGGAGAGATATAATGCATCGAATGTCAACAATAGCAAAGGAAATACCTTCGGACTTGCAACACTAATATTTCTCCTCATTGATTGTGAGAGGCCAAGTATTTTCTATCTTGGGTTATTACCAAAAGACATACAATAGACTGGGTTTTTTCTACACACACTGAAGAGAATTGGAAGGGAAGAGTACTCAAAGGGACTATTGAGAAAAGGAGTGGGTTTTCCTTATGTAGTGTGGGGTAGAGGGATATAGTTCCATGGCTGGTCCAATGGTTAGAAGTTGGCCTGGAGGGATTTTTAGTAAGTAGATGGCTTGTTATGATAGTAGTGGGTTGGGTTGAGTGATATTTGAGCCTTGTAGGATATTCCTTCACCTTGGTGATATCATGGTCTATCTTGGGGGTGGAATCCATAGTCGATCAATGATTACTATGGTTGAGTGGAAAATATCTCCTTAGCAACCAATTTGGTGGACATGGATTTATTTGTAGATAAGTATTCATAGTTTCTCTTTGTGGAATGTTTTTTCTATTTTTATATTGTATTGGATTAAATATGAATGAATAAATTCTAAGCATGCAATGTTCTTTTCGTTGTTGTTTTATATTTGCATATAATTTTTGTCATATATTCTTATTAAAGGTGAAATTTGGCCTCATGTATTTTTTATGAGGCAAGGTAATCTTATGGGTAGTGTTGGATAACAAAAGAAGGCATCTAGGGATGCTACAACCTTTGACTATTTACGCATGTATTTAAAGGCCTAGACCCATTTTGTATGAGTGGGTTAAAACTGGAAAATTCTTTGGCATATTCAAGAATATTTTGCAACCACTCCAGTCACCTATATATATGTGAGATTTTTATTGTAACAATATTTGGCAGTTACCAGTGATAACAAGGAGAGTTTTGGTTTAGGTACTCTACAATGAGTTCTACGTAGGAACTGCATTGTATTGTTCATTATGTTAATATAATGGAGACTTGTTCTACTTATGTGTTTTCCTTAATTATGTATATTGATTATCTATATGTTGTTATAATTGATGTGCATGTTGTTAGTGCAATTAGCTAAAGCAAATTTGGTTAAAGGAAAAGTAATGGAATGCACACCACCATGATATCTTTAATACTATACATCTTAACCATGTGGAAATCAACATATGTTCCTTGGGTGAGACCTCCTTCCTCTTTGAAAGGTTGAATATGCCTCCACAGTAGACTACATCAAGCCTATGTTGGATACCTCATGCAAACCATGGGTCTATCATAGAGCCAATGGCATGGTTTTGTGGTTGTGCCTTAACCAATGTAGAGTAATGGAGATATAGTGGATGCTGGAGAAGGTTGAGATTCAAGATTAGATAGAAGAAATAATTTAAGAGTTCGCTTACCAAGAGAGTTCCTATGTGGGAGATGATGTGGAAAGTTTTAAAGATAGATACTTGTTTGAGTGTCTACATGATATTTTATTGGAAGATTTCTCAATAAAGTTGAACAAATTGTTGGAAATGATCACAAAGAAGCATTGAAATTAGGGTCCATGGTCCAGAGTTGAGTGGACCACCAAGAACACATTAAAGATCTATCGATGTGACCATAAGTTTACTCAAGCGGTTGAGTTTTGGTACTCGGATGTAGTGGAAGGTTATGCTTTTAAGTTCATAGTAGAATGCCATCAATATTTGACCAAGGAACTCAATATTGAAGAAGGGTCCCAATGAAAGGTTGATTCAAGAGATATTGGTGTGGATAAAGATGTTCATGGTGGAATGGGGTATGTTACCAAGTCCCACTGAAATGAAAGAATAATCCTTTCATGGGGATGGAATGGTAGGGGGATGTGATGGTGAAGTTAGTGTCATAAGTTGATGGAAGAATCGATGATGGTATAGGAAATGGACTCTAAAATAAAGCAACATAGGTGACAACAAATATGTGCAGAGATAGTGGAAAACCTATGGTCGGATGAAATGGCAAAGATCCACACCAAGAAATATTTATTGATAAGAGAATATGATCTTGAGTTTGATCCAAAGTGTAAGGTGGTGTAGAGGGTGAGTGAAGTGTAATAAGGAGCCCTGGCCAACCTAGAAAGTAAATATCAAGAATGTTAAGAACCTGTTGAGCACTCAACACACCCTAAAAATCATATGCCAAATTTTCACTTTTTTGGGTACCACTTAATTTTGCATTGTCTGAATTCGATTTTCTATTGATAAATGTTGTGACTTTTCTTGTTCTCTTAATGCTCATTATCTATTCAGGTTTATTTAACCTTATGAAAATCCATGAATTAAAAGGGCCTAACACTTAAGGAATCAACAACCAAAACATTTCACCCGATGCGCTCAAGATTCAACATCGAAAGGAATTACGAGGTGAAAAGGAAACACTCAGAAAGCCTCAATCACCGAGCGCCCATCTTCATCGGTATTGGTGAAAGGGAAGTTTTGTTTCATGACAAGTATCACATGGACCTCACCGATATCCAATCTCCTTTAGCATCGGTAAAAGGCGAAGGGAATGAACGTTAAGGAAGGAGGAAACGACATCGCAGATAGCCGATACTCGACGCGCTTGTCAGAATCGGAGAAAACCGAATCACGACGAACATTTCGACCATGCTAAAGAGTTTTCCCTGATCACCGAATCCCGAAGCGTTTCGACATCGACGATTTTTTCGAAGAAGCTAACCCAAAGGAAAATACACGGAAGATTTGTTTGAGTTCCACTCATCACCCAAATTAATTAGTTGATACGACGTGGTAAGTTCTTCCTCGTTTAAATTCTCTTGGGCCATTGTAAACGAATCCATTCTGCGCGTAAAGGAGTTTTAGAGCATCCAGAGCAGCGAGATGAGAAATTCAAAAGCTCCTGAGATCCCGCGGGTATCAAATAACCAAATTTAGCAAGCGTTACGGGAACAATGCCTCCAAGAAATCCAACCACTAGGAAATTTCTGAGGGCGCCCAAGTTGAAAGAACCAGAGGTAGGAGAAGGCTCTTCCCCAACAGCCACAAAACAATTAGAATTTGCTCTGAGGCTGGAACCAGTCATCAAGACATCTACCAAGAAGGTTTTCACTCAATCTCCGGCCTTCGGAGACACAGAGGCAAACACATGGACCAAAGCGGTACTCCCACATTGGGGAGAACTCTTCAAGAGGATCAATCGGGAAGAATTCCCGGAATATATCTCGCACAGCGACCCCGATATGAGAAAGCTTGATGATGAAGTTTTTTCGAATATCCAAAAATCGTACCTACACATGGTAGTAAGCAGAACTCCAATGTTCCCCTGCATAGAACTCCCAAAGTGGCTCATTGACCACACGGACACACAAAAATGTTTGATTAATGATGACAATGGCGATTTTGTCGAAGTGTTCCTCCGAGTGGAGGTCCAAAAATATTACAAGCTTAGAGACCTAGAGGATCGATTGAACACTAATTTTGTTGTGAAATTTTAGGAGTGCCACAACATCGGTCGGGTAATGGCCTCATGGTGGCGATAATATAAGAAATACAACAATCGAACTTCCGGATGGTACCAAACGACCAACCTAAGGGAACAATACATCTTCCTAATGGCTCTCATCTGTCGGTTGTATGGGGAGAAAGACTACTCCATATTTTTGGAGGCATGGATGCCTCTAGCATACACAATGGTCATTTTCAAGAGCGGCTTCAACTGGGGAGCCATCATTTCCAAACAGCTGAGCATCTTCATAAAACAAGCTCAGACACCGAAAGAAGGGGATACTATAGCCTTCTACATGACATCATACTTGTTGGATGTCATGTGTGCCAAAAACTTCTTCTCCGACATGAACCTAAGTTGGCATGTCACAGAGCTCCCGATCCATGTATATTTCAGCATCTTATGGGAGAACAAGTACTAAAATTCCTACTCCCTCATCTGTGATGAATTCATCGCACACATTCATTTTATTCTTTTCAAGAAAGAGTGTGTGAGACTATCGGTCGTGGCCAAAAAGGTGATATCAAAAGTCGACCACTGGTATCTGGACGAACATGATACCTACATTAGGGTATTCAGGGCCACCGAAGCACTACATATTTTACCTGTCCATGTCCCCGACCAGCTTGTAGTAGGGGAGATATGTTACCAGACCATCCTGCAAGGCTAGAACGCCACTTTGGTCAAATATAAGAAAAGGGCGTTCATTCCTTATGGTTTCCATGTAGGCTTCTACATGGTGAAGGACACCACTTAGGCCAAGCAAGAAGGACTGAGCCAATTTGATTTCTAATTCCATACCGGCCATTTCCGCAAACATGACCCAAAGGGCCTAGTTTTGAAGCACACCTCGCAAGTGTTGTCCTACTGGCCATACACCCATGACAAATTCGAAGATGTGGTCTTCATGGAAAATGACCAAGACTGGGAAGAAGTGGTGGCAAGGATGATTGACCCCAAGATGACTAGGTTCAAACCCATGAGCCTGGATGATTAGATGGAGATCCTAGAACAATCATCTCAAGGGGCCCTCAGGGCCAGAGAAGAAATGATAATAGTCGAAGTAGCAGAAGCCCCATAGGCAACCCTGATTCAAGAAAGAGGTTTCCCTTTTCCACATGATGCGCAGGAAAGGGGATTGATCATGTTAGAATAGGTGCATCGAGTGATTGATTAGCTGCAAGATGACCCAGACATCTCAGAAACGACAAGATCCCCTGTCGATAAACCAGACAGAAGCAAAGCGGGCCCAAGCGGCCATGAATTTATAGACATTGATGAAATTATTGGGTTATACAACCTTTAATTCACAACGCCACTGGTCAGATCTCCAATAGGTGTTTTCACTCAGCTAGAGACAACCGAAACATTAGGGACAGCAAGCACGCCAAACCCCCTAAGTGAGCTGATAAAAATCTATGATGATGATGAGAGCCCAGAGGTATCCCTTGTGACCCCTGTACATATCGAAGAAGAGAAGGAGCCAAAGAAGATATCTTCTCCATTTCTCGACGCTCAAACTCAGGGACTTCCACAGAACAGACAAGAAGTCGAAAGTGTCTTAGTCACTCAGTTTCCCAATGCACTAGAGACTCAAGCGGACAACCCGAAGGATGAGCCAAGGTCGGGAGAACAAAAGGAAGAGGCTCCATAGCAGGAATTCAGCATCTCGATGACCAAGGATCAATTAAGTACCGAGCCTAACCCCTATGCCTCAATTTCAATCGGTACTCAAACCCTCGATGAGCGCCAGATAGAAGCTGGGCCTTCAGAACACAGGGAGGAAGTTCAACAACCCAATCTTGAACAAGTATATACCATCAAGAGTCTGGGGAATACACTTACCTGGGGATTTCAACAGATCCATGAATCCGTGGATGAAGTATCTAACATACATGCCATAGGTTATGATTGGAAAAGGAAGGCTGTCATCCAAAGAACCACCAAGAAGAGGAGGATCACTTTAGATTGCTCCATCCTCATCACTACAGAGGAACATATGATCAACACAGAGCATGCTAAGACATCCAAACTCATCAGCACAAGGATGGAAATCACATATGCCACTCTGGATAGATCTAAAAGAGATGAAGAGGAGTTGGTCGCTGCCCTGAAGGAATTGGAACATTTGTTCCACTTGGAGAAATAATATCAGGACGCCACACAGGACGCAATGTTCCTAAGGAGCGAATTCTCGGAGGCCTATGAAAAATTTACAGACGAGTGACACCTATTCACTGCAAGGATAGTCAAGATCTAGGAAGACACTCTCATGGCACTTGTGATGTGGAAATATATGGAGTGGTGGTAAGAGAAAGCACAACAAGCCGTGGAGAGAGTCGACTAGGTCGGTGCGGTCCAATAGGGTCGAGATACAAAATAACACGACATTCAGGTGTTAAGAGAGAGCAGCCTTGATCGCATAAAGTAATTGACAGAGTATTGGGAAAAAATGGTTGAGGAACCTCACCGAGAAATCCAAAATAAATGGGCCAAGTGCACCAAAAACTAGATCAAGATCAATCGAGTGATGAAAGACATCGGACCCCCTGAGTTCGGCACACCCGATAAATTTTTTGACTTGCGCGACATAGTCAAGTCGTACACCAAGCAAGACTCATCATGGGCTAAAGAAATAGCAAAGGTGACAGACATGGTGCCAGGTCAGGTGTGACAGTTTACGGAGCATCCGATCAAAGCTCGGGCTATGCTGCAACAGTTAAGTGCTAATATATTCAAGTATCAGGCACATGCGGTAGAGATAAGAGAGATTCACTCGGCCCCGATGGAAAAACATAGATTCCCATACGCCAACACCTGCGAGGATATGTTCATCAAGTGGTCGGAGTACGAGAAGAGTCACCCTCTTAAGTGATATCTTGAGATGACTCTTAGAAAAACTGACAGAAAAGAGTGCCATGTGGCGAATTTTTTTTTACTTAGCAGCACTTTAATTATTATTTTTATTTAACTTTATGTTATAAATAGGAGCATCGACCGATTATTCAAGGGTTGATGGTTGTTGCAAGAAACTCTCATTTTTGGTTTTGTTAAGAACTATTTCAGAGCTGCCTTTAATTGAGAAGTTCTTTTGGGACTAGAGACAAAGTTGTGTTTTCATCAAATGCATGTATGATTGGATGCGGAGAATAATTATTTCTTATTTCGTCTCATGAATGGATGCAGTAACGAGTAAGAGCTATTAAATCTGTTGATAAGTTATCTGATGCAATGCTTTACAATTCTTGTCTTTAATGATGAAAATAAGTCATTGTGTTATTATGTGATTAATGATTAGAGTTGAGTGAATTATTTTACTTTCCATTGTTTATCACATGCATGTTTTCTAATGATAAATTGTATCTCAATCAGTAATTGGAATACCCACATGGTTAACGTATTAGTACTAGTTCCGTGGAAGACGATCATTGTTTGCATGCTAGGGTGTAATTGTTATCCCAAGCTCAGCCTCTTCTCCAGTATTTAAGTTTGTTCCCATTTTGTTGTCAGGTTGGTTTATACCGGCCCTATCTTATATCAGTCCCACCTAAGAGAAAATAAAAAAAGAGAACGTTCAAACCGAAGGAGAAAGCCTTCACAAGAAAACATAAATCCCATCGATTATTTTGGCCAGATTGCAAAATCTGGAGAACCATTCCACCATTAAATGTTGTAGAGTCTAATTGGGCCTTGGTGGCGGGTTTGGTTCCTGTTGTTGAGTTAAAGGGATTTGGGACCCCTCAACAGAATTGGCACTAGAAGGAGGGCCTAAAGAATGAATGGATGAATACATATTTCACATAATATCTCATACAGCGTGTAGATTCAAAACAACCTACATGCATGGCTAGTCATTCCCAAGACAACCCACACACATTGAGTACTCCTAAAACAAGTAACTCACTGCAAGATGAGGAAGAACACATGCACCCGAACATACCTTACGCTCTCCCTCACAAGGAATTGAATCAATTCATAAGAATCACAAGAGCATACTCCCGACAGATCAGTGCGTTGTCCTTAGCTCTGATACTTCCTTGAAGAAAACAAGTAAGCACACCAGTGGTTGATACCCCCGACCAGGTTTTTGTGCACACAGTAGAAGACCTAATAGATTTCTCTCTCATCAAAATCGAGCATCCTCTTAATCTAATCCTTGAAATGCTAGCCGACAATGTCTATGAGTCAGACGATTTTTCAGAAGAAGAAGGGTTAAACTCAGAATGCTCAGTTTCAAAATATGAAAATATGGAAGATCATAATGACCATGACGAAGAGAGGGGAAACCCACCAAAAAAAAATCAACCTTGGTTGGCCAGAGATGCTTTGGCCATCCGTGGACGAGTAAATAAGCTTCCCCGACATCTAGAGAAGTTACTTCCTAAATTTGACCTCGAAACCTTAAGATTGGATGAAATCCATATCAAGAAATTCATACTAGCTATCAGACTTATGAATGTCCAACATGAATACATAGTTTGCAGACTTTTTCCCTACACCTTTTAGAATTCAACTTCCACGTGGTATTTTAACTTACCTGTAGGATCCATAACTAGTTGGACGAAGTTTCAAAAAGATTTTCTGGATAAATTTGCAGAAGAAACTACTACATGAGCTTTGATGGCTGAGTTGTTCGCCGCCACCATGAGTTCGAAGGAAAGAGTAAAATACTTTAATCAAAGATTTACCACCATCTTAAAACAAATTCCATCCCGAAGATAAACCTACTCAGGAATTGCAAATCGAAGTATATGCTAATGCTCTCCCATCTTCTATTTCCATGTTTGTGAAGAGGGTTGCTAAACGAACCCTCGCTGAGAATTTTGAAGAAGCCAAAACGATAGAGTTCCAAATGAAAGGATGCAAATAAATTAAGGTCTCCTTAGTTAAGAAAGAAGCTCAACCTCCTCCTCAGAGAGGACTATTGCTTACTAGACCCCCAGGGAAGTACAAGTAGAACAAGCTCCCGAAAAGGGAAGTGGGGACATAGAGGACCTACAATGCATGGTCAAAAATCTATCAAATGAAATAAGGACCTACAACGCATGGTCAAAAATCTATCAAATGAAATAATAGACATGAAGAGAAGTCAAGAGGAGGAAAACCAAGGCCAAAGGCTCTATAAGCCTTTCTTTAAAAGGAATCCACCGTTCAAAGAAATTGAACCTCTCCCAACCAACTTAAACATTGATCTGGGAAATGTAGCATCTAACTCTTTCTGCACTTATCACCAAGAGAACCACTCTGAAAGAGACTTCCCTCAATGGGTGCATGCCATGAATTTGATGGCCAATCGGTTTCTAGATGAGGTCTCCCTAACCAAACAACCAAGCAGGTCAACTATAAATATCGTCGATCGGGAAGAGGCTGACCCACCGGAAGAAACAACCATGTTGATCTGGGATCCCGATTTACCTATGCCTTCCGATGACCTATGTGAAGTCCAGGAACCACCCATAGAACTCTTGGTTGTGAAAACATGAAGTAGGGGTCAACTGATCTCAGAAAAACTTACCACTACCCAAACTTCGGCATGGAAACCAACCCCCGATCACCCAAAAGCACCTTTTTCTCCTCGAAGAAACCCTATAAATATCCATACATGGGAATCACCCAAGATGGATTACAACATAGTTGAAGATTTGAAGAATTTGAAGGATAATATATCAGTTATGGACATATGTAGAATCCATTAGCAAAAGGACTCCCTGTTACAAGCTTTGAAATCAGTAGAAAATCCTACGACAAGCACTGATCAGGGAAGGAATCCAAATCCCATAGATCTAGGGAATAAATCAATTGTGAACGCCTGCTTTGAAGATAAGAAGGGAAAACCTTTTGTCCCACCATTCCTCTTAACGTTTGAAGTCTTCAATAGAAACCTCCATAACTGTTTGGTTGACTCAGGAGCATCTTATAATATTATGCCCTTGTCTATTTGAAAAAAATTAAACGTCGTTCCTCTCAAAAGTGATAAACATGTAATACAACTGGACAGAACCCAGGTGAAATTCATGGGAGAAATCAAAGATGTAATGATCAGAATAGTGAGGCATCCTAAATTTGTGCAAGTTATTGACATCATTGTAGTAGATATCCCAAAAGCTTATGGATTATTCTTAAGTCGAGACTGGTCTGAGAAGTTAAATGGATACTTTAGTACAAATTGGGCTCACCTTTGGTTACCATTAAAGGGGCACACAAACATGATCAGGGTCGATAGGGAAAGATATCTAAAACATATTGTCACCGACTTATAAACCCCAAATGAACCCTCATCGAAAAATTTCCCCGTGTTAGGCAATTATTCATGTGATTCTGACTTCGAAAATTTCTCCCCTCTCTCATCTAATGTTCCTCTTACCCAAAACTCCGAAATAGTTTTTCAAGAGGAATTGTCGACGACGACGGAAGAAACCCTTTTCTGCCAAGAACCTGCGTTAGAAATCACAAAACAAACAGGAGGAAAAGAGGAAAGTGATAGGAAAGAAGAAGCTGATAGATTTCGCCCACAAGTTTGGACCTTATACTTTGATGGATCTAAATCACAAGAAGGGTCTAGGGTAGGGTGCATCCTCATTAATCCAAAAGGTAAATGACACTTTCTATCCTGTAGACTTGAGTTTGAGTGCACAAACAATACCACCGAGTATGACGCTCTAGTACAGGGGCTAAAGAAAGCCATAGACCTAAATGTCAAAGAATTGAAGGTTTTCAGAGATTCTGAAATCATTGTTAGACAAGTAAGGATATTATACATTGCAATTATCCGCACCTAAAGAATTACCAACAGGAAGTGCACAGGTTAATAGAGAATTTTGAAGCTTTCAACGTTGCAACGATTCCCAGAGAAAAGAACATTCTCGTTGATTCTGTGACCATCGTTGCCTCAAGGCTGTCACCTCTAGAAGATTATGAAGCCTCTCGGTTCACTGTGGAGCTACTCTACAAACCATCGGTTCCCAACAACATTTCTAATTGGAAGGTCTTTGAAGGAGATGAACAGATCATAAACTTTATAAATAACCAAGATAATTTCAAATATTTGGCTATTGACGAAGAAGTATTTCAGGAACAATCAATAGAGATTGATCCTCGGACAAGTCAACCAACTGACAAATCGAAGTCTCACACAATTGCGAAGGGAATAGCCAATTTAAAAAACCTTTTTGATCTAAGAGAAAGATTTAAAGGGTCAAAAAACACAAAGATCGATAGTTCCTGTCCCATGCATGAAACTATAAATCTTGGAACCTCGGAAAACCCAAAAAACGTAAACCTCGACAAGATAATATCTAAAGAGGAAACAAAGGCCTATCTCAAACTTTTCAGACAATATCAGGATGTTTTTGCATGGTCTTACCGAGATCTGAAAACTTATGATACCCGTATCATTCAACACACTATCCCTTCAAATCTCAAAATAAAACCCTTCCAACACAAGCTCCAGAAATACCACCCATCCCTGGAACCTCTCATGTGTCAGGAATTAAAGAAACCGTTAGATGCCAAAATCATCTTCCAGGTTAGACACTCTGCATGGGTAGCAAATTTGGTTCCTGTAAGGAAAAATTCTGGGGAGATCCGTTTATGTATAGAGTTTAGAAACCTCAACAGAGATTCAGAAAAGGACAAATACCCAGTCCCACCAATGGAGCAACTCTTGCAGACTGTGTTGGGCTATGAGATTTTCTCCTTACTGGATGGTTTCTCAGGTTACAACCAAGTTTTGGTTTTAGAGGGAGACCGTTTAAAAACTACCTTCCGAACCAAGTGGGGAAACTTTTCTTATAAACGCATGCCCTTTGGGTTAATCAACGCAGGGGAAACCTTCCAAAGGGCTATGGACATAGCATTTCAGGGACTAATCAACAAGTGTGTAGTAGTCTACTTGGACGACATGACTATGTATTCAAAGAACATAGAATATCACATCCAACATTTAACCCAGATTTTCGAAAGGTGTAGGAAATACGACATATCCTTAAACCCTAAGAAAACTATTTTCGGTGTCAAGGAAGGTAAGTTGTTAGGCCACATTATATCTCAAGAAAGCATCCACATAGATCTAGAAAGGATAAAGGCTATAGCTCAACTTCTGTTACCTCACTATAAGAAGGCTATGCAGTCGTTCTTCGGGAAAATCAATTTTGTGAGGAAATTCATCCCCGATTTCACGAAAAATATCAAACCCCTACAAAAATTATTCATAAGGATATTGAGTTCAAGTGGGATGATGAACGAAAGAAGGATTTCACCAACATTAAGACTGCAATATCTCAAGCCCCAGTGTTGCGAAGTCTCAATTTCAACAAATATTTCTTCCTCTATACTTTCGCCTCCGACCAGTCGTTAGCCGCAGTATTAACTCAGATGGATGATGAAAAAAATGAAGCCCCGATATCGTTCATGAGCACTAACCTCCAAGGTGCCAAAATAAATTATCCTGCTATAAATAAACAAGCTTATGCAATTTATAAGGCAGTAAAACATTTTAGATCTTACATCCTCAAGAACCATACCAAAGTAATCATGCCTCACCCCGCAGTATGATCCCTATTTACTCAACAGGAGATGGGGGAAAGAAGAGGGAACTGGATGGCAGTAGTCCAAGAATTTGATCTAGATATAAAACTTTCTAAATTGGTTAAAGGACAAGGGTTATGTAAACTGACAGTCGAAGCTCAAGACCAAGTAAATGAAGACCCCAGATGGGAGAAAAAGATAGCATTATGGTGTGGTGAAGATTCATACATTTCTCTAGGACAAGAGTCTTGGTATGAGAAATTGACTTATATCTTGCATCATGGGACTTTCCCAGAAAACCTAAACCCTAGGGAAAGGAGAGATCTCAGGTTAAAATCCACACAATATCGCCTCATAAATTCGGTACTCTTCCGGGTTAATTATGATGGGGTACTTTTAAGATGTCTCGAACATGACAATGCAGACAAGGTTCTGAAGAAACTCCATGATGGTCCTGCAGGTGGACATTTTGCAGGAGACACCACCACTCATAAGATACTAAGAGATGGCTATTATTGGCCCACTTTGTTCAAGGACGCTCACACATACGCTAGAAACTTTAAAACTTGTCAAATAAGTGTTGGGAAGGAGAAGAGAGTGTTGAAATAATGTAACTGCGAAGAGCATTCTTATTAGCCGATTAAATCCCCATTGTGGATTAATCATTATTATTATTTTGTTATTGGATTAAATCCCCATTGTGGATTAATTAGGTCATTATTATTATTATTGTTATTATATTAATCCC
>SNQJ01S0005073.1:188361-210798 GCA_010110895.2 Picea sitchensis
AAAAATTCCAAGGTGTCTCAGATGTAGCAGTGAAACCCCAAGACCTTGAGCTCTGATACCATATGTTAAGAAACAAATATCAATATAGCATGAAAAACCTCAGAATAAGTACTCAACACCTTGAAAAAGAGATAATTTCAGATAATAAGCCTCTTCTAGGGGGAAACATCCTTATACACCACATAAATGTCCAAATACTAGATGATTCCAAATGAAAATGTCTCCTTGGTATATATAAGAGACTAGGAGGTATAATTACAACTAATAGACCCAAGACGACATAAATAAAATAACATTACTGATGTAATATTCCACAATTAAGGGGTAATGTGCCACTATTTAGGGCTTAACAATGAAATTATGGTGTTGTGAAGAATTCAAGAGTTTGTGGAGGTGAAAAGAAGTTATAAATAGTTGAGGCGGTGACTGCATGATTATAAGAGCGATGTAGATACGTGGATTGCAAGTGCAGAGATTCTGGTTGAGATTGCTAGCTTGGGAATTATTACAAAAGCCATGGAACGATGGAATCAATAAGATGCATTTGAAGATGATTTTGATTTTGTGTCATTATGGTGGTCTAACTTTAGAGATTGTCATACCATTGAGGAAGCAAGACAAAATGGCAATGAAGTCAGTCTGTCCTATGTTCTACCTCCAATGCATTCTAAGTTTTTTCAATATCCCGTGACCATTACTACACATAGTGAAAGTGTGCAGTGGATTATCGCTTTGAGTAACCATGCTACGGTCGCTCTAAATAGTGCTAGTGTGAGATCTATAGGGAGTCAGAAGCTGTCTTCGATATTGGTCAATTATCTAAGTGTTTTTGTAAGAGAAAAATGGTGATACAATAGTTAGGAACCAATGGATTTGTGCTGGTACAAATTCATCAAAAAATCATGATCAATCAAACCAATGAGTCATCTTTGTGGTTTCCTCTGTTCCATGACAGAGATGATGAGGCGGTGGAGCAACACGGTTGGTGGAATTTGAAATGATGTTGCAAGGAAGATAAATACAATGGTGTATGAAGTGTAAGAAAATAACTACCACATTCCATGGTGTGAATTTGATTTGACTAGGGGTGGACTTAGTGAAGAAGTTCTAGAAGCCAAAGTTTAAATAGTAGAACATTGCATAATTAAAGAGATTAAGTGAAGGGTTAGTGAGACTGTTCAGGAGTATCACCACTAGCTTTGAGATTTGATGAGTTGATTGAACTACAATATTCAATAGGCGCAACACAAAGAAAGACTTATTAGCAAGTTTCCACCTCATCTACGCATGCCATCAACGCAACATTAGATGTTAGCGTAGCAAGAAGTTTTTTAATTTTCTATGTAAATGGAGTCTATAAGTGGGTTGGCAAAAGCATTGATTCCAATATTATAGCTACTCTAGTACTAGTTCACCGTTATGTCTGAGAGGATCCAAGAATTAGTAAAGGATAAACTTAGTGCAAGAGAATAAGTGCAGTGCACATTGTGCAAGACAGAAGGCCACTTGAAAAATGATTTCCTCATCACTCAAAAATATGTTGTGGTAGTTTCTAATCCATTTGTGTGTAGTATGTGGGGGAAAGTAGATTTTAAACTCTAATAAATATGCATAAACCTAGGACATGACCCTTACAATTTCCCATTGTTGTATAACTACCATAACACTATGATGGTAGTATATTACAACTTTTTTAGTGTAAATACTCATTGTATAGATAACTATCACATATTATCCATGCTCATCAAGGGATTTGAGAAAAAAGTTGTTTGTTGCAGACTTAATGGGAAGATAAAATATAGGGCAGAGTTAGAATCACAATTAGGATAATTGAGTATAGAGGAATGACACAAATCATTGTCCACCATAATGTTACAACTATAATGAGGTGGGGCACATTGCAAGTAATTATTTGCATTTATGTTAGCATTGATGCATATACTATCAAAAGATTGAGAATACCAATGAGGATTCCCAAGAGCTACTTGAAAAGTGGGAGGTGTGATACGAGAGGCAACACAACACAAACATGGTTAATTCTAAGTCGTAGATCCTCTATGGTGATGAGGCAAGTCAAAAATGTGTTGGCATAAATGTAGTCACTCACAACAGAGCAAAGATGGGAGCATATGTGGGAGAAAAATATTGTCCTAACTACAACTCCCCCAAAAGTGCCTACATTTGATCCAACATAGTAGAAATGTTTTCTACACAACGTAGTAGAGGTAACAAGGGATTTTTTCATGCACAAGATGTTGTCCTAGCAGACATGGAAATATTGTAGTCCATAACTCACCCATCGAGAAGATGTTAGAGATTTTTTGTGCATATGGTTAAAGAGGAGGTCCATGGGTGGTTGAAAACCTTCTTATGGATACTATAAGGTGATCAAGATGCATCCGAATTGAGGGAAGTACTCATGTGGGTACTAAGAGACCCCCCCATGATAATTGATCAACTTCTAAAATGAGTGGAAAAGAGATGATCACGAAAGGAATTCCAACTCTATGTATTAATGAGAGGGCATGAGGTATGAGAGGTTAGACTCAACCTTGGATAATCCATGAACATCCTATCAAATAATTCCTAGGAATCCATGGGGCAACCTAGTTTGGTGTACTCATTGATACAACTACATCTGGATAACTAGTCACAAATCTTCCCTACTGGTAGTTTGGAACAAATGGAATTTGATATACATGACATGAAGACACATGTATATTTTAAACTCATCACGATATTAGATGATAAGGGTCCATACTTTGCATTTTCAAAGATATGATAGGATTTTAACATTGTTGTTATCCTAAATTTGAAGTAGCAACCGATGTCATTCTAGAAAGAACACCATACAGTAGTTTAACCTCTAGATCCAACATTAGACAAGTGTTATGTGGAACCTTTGGAGGAAATATTAGAAAATGGTATCCTGGATGAATTACATAACCTTACCACTTGACACATGGAGGATTATAAAAACCCTACAGTGAACGAGGAATTAAACTATTGCAATGTACATTCATTCACAACAGACTTAGAGGCCTCCTTTAATCAATTGCATAGTGGAAACTATAAACAATCCACATGACGATGTGTGTTTTTTAGCATGTGCAAGTGGATTGGAAGAGAGCTGAAGGACCCATTGAAGTTTGATAACATGATTGAAAAAGTGGAATTTGTTCCATGGTGGATGAACAAATTGTGCATGTGCAAAGAATTTCAACATTGGATCTTTCTTTGGAAGAGACCCATGCACAGTGGTGGGTCACACATAAGAACATGTTGCATTCAAAGGGAGATTATGCCGAAAGTGCTATAGACTCATTTCATGTCAAACCTAATGGATTCACCAAAAAATACCCTTTGTCAAAACCATGGGGAAGGTTTTGCACTACCTTCCAAATCTGTGGGGAGGATACATCATTTGCAGGGGTTATTTGGTGTTTCCTACATATGGAGAAATCACAATTCTCGACAATTAATTCCATAGAGAGAAAATTCACATAACTCTACCCCGCAAAGGAATACCCCCATAGAAGTAGACCCCATAGAGGAAACCAAAGGTCACCACATAGTATAGGATATAGGGTGTACTAGTAGTCCAATGTACTATCATGATCCATTGCGGAAGAAAAAGGTTAATATTAGTACCAAGGATGAATTGAAACTTATTGTGATCATTCATTATTGGGAGGAGCACATGATCATACAGGTTTCAATTTTTCTCCATGAATACATAGATTATTTATGCGTAGTTTTACTAAAATGAAAGGCATGGTTGGAGAGCTAGGGAAATGAAAATTGAGTTGAATATTGATGCTCAACCAATTAAAAAGAGACCATATAGGATGAACCCACAATACATGAGAAAGTATACCATGAGATCGATAAGATACTAGGTTTAGGGTTGATCTTTCTAGTCAAAGAGTCTTATTCGATCTATCCAATCATGATGCAAGGAAAAAAGACAGGTGGGATCCATGTGTGTGTTGATTTCCATGGACTCAAATAGGTATGCATACATGACCCCTACCTAAATCCATTTAGTGTTGAGATCTTGGACAAGGTTGTTAGGAATGATGCATACTCTTTCATAAATGGGTTTTATGGCTACCATAAGATTTGGATAACAAAGAAAGATAAGAAGAGAACCATGTTTGCAACAAAATGGGGATCATATGATTATGATGTAATTCCCTTAGAACTGAAGAATACACTATGGCATTTTCCATGGTTGTAGTAGTTGCATTCAAAGAATATGTTCATAAATATTGTGGAGGTATATTTGGATGACTAGATAGTTTTCAACTTGCTCGAGGATCTTTCTTTGGAGCTTGGGATAATGTTGGATAGGTGTCAACAGATGAAGTTTTCATTGAATATCAAGAAATGCATCTTTTGTAACCCACTCTATGTTTTGTTGGGACATATAGTGTGCAAGTAACCACTGTTAGTAGATATGGCCAAAATTGCAATAATTGTCAACGTTCATACACCCAAAATTGTATTGGTGTTGTGGTCTACTTTAAGACATACAAGGTACTACTGCATGTTTATCAAAGGCTACAAAAAATTAATAACATTGATGTAGGGATTTCTATGTAAAGGGGTATCAGTCATCTATACAACATTATGTGAAGTAGGGTTTGCAAAGTTGAAGCAGTCGACGATAACTACACCAATTATTACTTTCCCAAATTGGGATGATATTTTTCATGTACATGTGAAAGCCTCTGGCATTACACTAGGAAATATGCTATCATAACCAAGGACAAGTACACTTGATCACTTGGCCTATTTTACAAGCAGAAATTTATCATGGGCTAAGAATAATTACATTACCACAAAAAAAGAAGGGTTGGCCATGGTCTATGTGCTCTAGAAGTTTAGATATTATCTCCTAGTTGCTCCTTTAAGTTCTTCACAAATAAATCCATGTTAAATTATTAATTCAACTGACTTGGGGACCCCCCTTTTTTAATTTTGAATCAATCATGCTCATCTAGGTGTTGCTTTCCTTGACCTTATTCTTTTGAGTGTAATAGACAATTATGTGTTGCTCACTAGGAATAATGTTTATTGCGTGCATGTTTTATCTCCTTATTCTAATACACAACCATGAAATTTTGATTCAATTTCATTTTTAGAATGTGTTTTGTGTCACGTTTTCATTTTCTCACACCCATCACATTACTGTATCATAGTATTTTTTGTTGCACCTCTTGAATGTAACTAGCTCTAACCTGCTTAAAAGTGTTCTACAACTTTCTAACTAACGCTTTTTATTTTTGCATCATTTGTTGACTTAGAACTAAGTTTTGGGCACAATCGACAATTTGGCCAAGTGTTGGGTAACAAGTGAATTGGAGGCCAATGGACTATTTTCCTAGATTAAAATCACTAAGTGCTTGTGAATATTTCCAACTTCTGTTAATGCATTAAAATATTGTATAAAAAATATCCAAGATGAGCAAACATAACTTAAATCCAACAAAGCATTGCCCCAAATAGGATTCAGACCTTTTTTTTTAATTCCTTTGCACACAAATTTTGTCCCCACCAAAATGATATTTTAACCTATAGAAAAGGCTATCTATATGTTTAGGGATCATGAACTCAAAAAAACTGTTAGAATATGATTATGAGGCCCACGACAATGAAAATGCATAGTTAAAGTTCCTTGTCGAGATGGAAATTTAAATTTGTAGGTTATGAACATGGTGAAATCGACATTGACATTAGAGTTGTAACCATTTGTTTCAAAGCCTTACCTTTTCTATATGCTTCACAAAAAATTGCTTGATAAGTGTTGAAAGGGTTGAATGGCCCTATGTAATCAGTAGGGGTGCTCCCCAATGAAAGGTCTCGTTTACACCTTACACTATTTGGAATAGGGAACCCATCCAAGTTATGGCCAAGCATTAAATGAACCAATCAAATGAAGCTACTCTAATATGTGAAATGTGGAATAACGTCTAGGACAATCTAATAAAAGCAAGTGGATAAACATAACACCAAATGTATCACTACTTTTATATTTAGCAATAAAGTTACTATGGAAATAAAAGAAAAAACCTAAATAACCAAATGCATACTAGACAATATTGAAAAAGAAAAACTAATTACAATACTATGCTTATATCTATAACAAATAAATCTGCGAGACAAGCAAAATGCGATGAATCACTCATACATGAGAAAAGTATGCATTGTAAAATCATACGCTTACAACATTCCAAAACTCAGTAAAATAGTAGAAGAAGTTATACACATAAAAATCTTCAGAGCTAAAGTTAGTCTCCAAAACAACTTGGCCAACAATGGCTTCTCATTCATTAATTTTCTAAAATAGTTTACAAAATTGCTGAAGCAAAAGGCCCATCGTCCATCGAGTTCATCTTACTTATATAGAAATAAGAAAAGGGAGATTAGTTGGTTTGGTCCATTTGTTTCTCCTTTATTACTAATAGGTTCCCTTATCAAACTCTTTTTTTCTCCTATCTAAGGATTTCATTCCTCCTACCCATTCAAATCCATTCCTTGGTTGTTCAAATCCTCTCCTCTACCAGAATGCTACACTTGGCTCAATGAAGCCCCTTCCCTTTATTTTCTCCATCTTCTTACATATGTTGTCCATGCCTCAAAAGTTTTATTAAGAACATCCCACTGTGGAAATATATGTTGTTTAAAGGGAGCTTTAGATGACACAATACTCAGCCTTATTCTTTTCTCAAATTTTTCCATCTTAGGCAATAACGTCTTGGTCAGTGTTATGGCCTTGGTAGAGGTTTCGATAAACCTTTGGATAATTACTTCATCAACCTCAGGGAGAGATATGATATCTTTCTTGTTGATGTTAATACAGTCTTCTTGGTCCTTGGATATTGTGCTTATGGAAATAAATTATCTTTAGGTCCAAAAGAACGAAAATGACAAGTGTATGCCTTATTTTCTATGACCTTCCACATTATAACAGAGTCTGTTACTTCCCTTTGAAGGAATTATGAAGCTACCTACTGCCAATATCTTAAGGAAAAATCCATTTCTTCTAGGACTTATAAAGTGAAAACAAGAACTTCAAGAGGGAGTGTTTCTAGGGAGGATTGCCAATCTTTCACTTTATTAATCTGTAACTGAACTTGTGGATAGGCAAGTTCCCACGCTTGGATATGGGTCACGACATCAACTATATATTGGCCCTAAACCTATAGATTTTGTGCTCTATCATATAATTCTCTCTATACAATGTCTAATTCATTTTACACCCTGAAAACATAATCAATTGAATCTAAAGCTTGGCATTTTCTCAATTTATAGTAGTTGACCTGATTCTCCAACAAGGAGATTTTGCTCTCATATTCCTTTATCTACTTCTCAATTTCAACAACCTTATGAACATTATGTTTGGTAATGGATAGCCAATAGTAGCAAAGGAATAGTTAGCATTATTTCATAATCTAAGCTAATTATCCTACATTTATTATTCTGCCTTATTACTTCCTTCCTTTGCTTATCAAATGTAAACAATTCCAAATTGGAAAATTCATCAACTGGTGTAATGACATGACCATCATCTCCTGCAACGATGACTAGACCAAAAATACTAGCAAATGTTTGGCTAGTGAATACTTCTTCCATTGGTGTAAAATCTTGTTTCTTTGTATCGATCTCATTGCCATTGGTATGTTCTGACAATTCTTCTTCTTGTTGTCTCGTCTCCTTAGTTTGTATGTAATCACTATTTTTCTTCAATATTTCTTCGTCTATTCTCCTCTACTCTTTAACTTTAGCTTCAACTTCTCTTTCAACTAGTTCTTGTTGCTTCAATTTTTCTACCTAAACTTCAACTTTCAATTGATCTTGTCTTTCTCAAGAATTTTTTTGCTTCAAATTCAACTCTCTTCCTCTTAGCTTCAACATTTTCCTTGGATTTTTTATCTTCTTCTTGTTTCTTCTTGAATTTAGCCTCTTCCTTGATTTTCTTCTCAGCTTATGTATTGGCCTTGGATTTATTTTCATCTTCTTCTTTCTTTGCTAAGATTTCCATCTTAGTTCTTACATCAACCTCTTTCTTCTTTGTTAATTCCTCCTTCTTGGATGCTTTTATCTATGCTTCTTATTTTCTTTTGGCCTCAACCTCTACCCTAGATTTTTCTAGTGCTTTCACTCTTTTCTTTTCTTGCTCTTTCATGTTCTCCTAAAAACCTTATTTGTCAATAGTATCCTTTTTAGCTTCCTCTTTCCTTTCCTTTTCCTTTTCTACAACAATAACTTGTAGATTATCTAGGAATTATTCATAAATCTATGCTATTCTATGATGGTTTTTAGCTTCATTATTCATTCTTTTAAGGGAAGGAGTTCTTCATCTCAATTATGTCATTTTTAGCAATGTTTGAAAGATCGTGCATTTGATTTATTTCTAGCTTAAAATGATATTTATCAATCCTTTCCCCTTCCATCCTATCCCAAGTATAATATTTTGATCCATATAAACCTATGTACAATGGAAAATTTGAGCACAACTTACTTTGACACTTGATTAAGAATGCATTGAAACCATTCAAAGCAGTCTAGTATCCAATTTCCTAACTGAGAAACTTGTTTGGCACGTATTTTGGAAGAGTATGGAGTCTCTGAGTAACACCATAGATCCTTATGTAAGCATATTATTTATCTAGGTACCAATATCCAATGATATTCAAAACTTCTATCGCCTCTAGGGATATACTTGGGCAGGGTTTACAAAAGATAAGCTCATACATGTTGGTCGAAGACGAAGCGCCCAGGCGAAGTGGAGATCGTGGGATCTCACCCCTTTTGCGGTCTTTTTGGGTTTTAGGGTTTATGTAATGGGTATGGGATGTCGGCCCATGGTTATTACCCATGTTTAGGCCCCTTTTGTAATGTATAAATAAGTAGCTAGGCGATGTAAGAAGTAGACCTAGTAGTTACTAGTCATTGATCGACTCAGTTCATGGCTAGTTGGCTTTGTTCATGAACGTGTTAAGGTTTTCAGAGCTAAGTGCAAGTGTTTTGTAAGTGCTTTGTGCACAATATGTGTAGAGGCTCTATGCTTGGATCTAACTCAGGGAAGGAAAATCTGGCAAGGTGCACACAGATCTCTTGTCCTATGCAGAGTTACCGTTGTGGCTTGGTGCATGTAAGAAGATTGGAAGAGACTAATAAGAAGAGAAGAAGATTGGTGGATGTAGCCCCACACTGGGGTGAACCACATATATCCTATGTCAATGCGCTTTGTGCTATGGTGTTCATGATGTTTATGTACTTAATTTCTTAAGCTAGATGTATGATAGATCCAGTTGATGCTTAGTGCTTTATGATGTGAATGAATGCTAGATCTACTTTGATGTTATGTGTTGAATGGTTATATATGCTTGGATCTTGGTTATTACTGCATTGATATGTAATTAAGGTTTTAACCTGCGATGTGAATAGAGGTTAAAGACTAATTAATGTTAATTGCTAAATGCTCTGTTAAGTATTGTGATCACAGATCTGTTTCTGAGCTAGGTTGCAGACACATGAGTCCTGCAACCCCCCCCTGCCTCTACCTCAGGTGAGACTTCATCTTCTTCGCAGGTGGTGCTGAAAGGTCTGGTAGTTAGGGTTTTCTTGGTGCGTTGTTGAAGCGTTGAACCCTGGGTTTTCCCCTGTGCCAACAAATGGTTCTATTGCCGGGACACGAAACTGTGATTGTTGGGAACTGAAGAAAAGAGAAATCTCTGTGCATAGATATGTTGCTGTAGTGCACAGTATTCTACTTGATTTGTGAAGCTCTGTGCTAAGAAGGGAATCAGATCTGAATAAAAGAGGTAAGATCTTAAAGCTTTGTGCTCTGGTAAAGGTAAGATAAGTGGAATTTTTTGTTTCGAAAGAATGGATCTAGGTATGTTTGATAGATTTTGTCTTAGTTTGAAAACTAGGGCATAGCTAGAAGAGAGAAGATTTGATATGAATAAATCTAATATAAACAATGAAATATTTATTATTCCTATGCATAGAAAGAATTTTTGGACTAACAAGTGGATGCAGGATCCTAGAAAGAATTTTTTGCAGGTTCATCACTGTGATCCCAGTGCGTAGTACAAGAAAGGTTGGGGATCGTTTAAGAGAAAGAGAGGATTGACTCTTTGTTATAGTTGCAGAAGACCAATACATCTTGCTAAGGAATGCCCTGGTACAAGTCCTATTTGTCTTTGTTGTAAATATGTTGGTCATGAGGTTTTGGATTGTCCTAGAATGATCGCTAAAGTTGAAAAGATGAATATGAGACAAGAAAACCATGAAGATGGTCAAGAGACTAAGGATATACTAGAACACCAGAAAGAATCAAAGACTATATTATTGCAGATGAAAGAAACCCTGAGTGATCATAGAGACATTAGTTTACCAGAGATATTAAAAGATAAGGAGTGCATAGAAATAAGAATAGGAGACTTCGACATAGACTATGTTCTGGATGAGGAAACACGGGTGAATACCATGACAGAAAGTACTTGGGAAATTTTGGGAAAGCCTGTTATGATTCCTTCATTGGGAGGAATAAGCTAAGTAGGAGGAATGGATTGTTTAAAAGGAAAGATAAGTAACCGATTGTTTAAAGGAAAGATGATAACCCTATGTGGAAGACTTACTCATGTACCTATGGTTTCTCATGGAGCATCGAAGGGAGAATAATTCGAGGTCAATAAGTTTGTTGATAACAACACTCCTTTTGCATTTTTGTTAGGAAGGACCTGGATTGAGAAAGATCAGATCTGAAGGAAAGAAGAAGAGGAAGCTATAGAACAGAAAAAACAAGAATTAAGGGATTTCATGGCTAGAAGAATAACGTGCTTAATAGAAGAACAAGCGGACAAGTCGAAGAAACTAAGGGCTAGAGAACTAGCTGTCAAGGTTGAAACAACATAAGAAGGTTTGAAGAACCTATCCATGCATGAGAGAAGAGAACCTACCCCTGAAATAATAAGAGAAGAGGTATTCCACTTAAACCCTTTAGAAGAGCCTCAACAGTGTGAAGTTACTATGCTAAAAGAAGATAAGAATAAAAATGGAAAGAGGTATCCAACAAGTCAGATCACAGGAAAGAAGGCCAGAAAGCTCAGCAAAAAGAAAGCAAATCTAGAAAAATTGCATGAGGTTCCAAAGAAGACTTCGCAGAAAGCAGGCTTGCAGAATTTAAACCTCGTCAGAATATCAAAACAACGTAGACTGGAACTTCACCACGGTGAAGCAATATGACTGTTGGAGGCGTCCTGATCGTTAGAACAACGCTTCGGAATGGATAGAAACACAGTTATTGCCGGAAAGATATACATTGGACCGTTGGGACCGCGCCATAATGGATGGATGAAAAAAACCTGATTTGAGATTGAACATAGTTCATCTGGGAGGATGTGTTCTCTCAAATAGGTTGCCCGGGGGTCATGCCCAATTCTGAGTGAGTTTCCAGACCCTACCTTCCAGGCTAAATTGTTACCAACCACATCAAAATCCCATTGTACCGCCTTCCACATTATTGAGATCCTTGAAGTTTTGATGCTAGGGATCCTTATCCATTCTAGTAAAGAGAGTGGGGCCACATACTTTAGAAGGATCACTTTGGTCCACAGGCTTATTGTCGAAATTAATCGCCAAATTGATTTTTTTGCCAGATCTTTTGCAAACAGAAAAATGTTTTTAAGCCCCATCCGCCCAAGGCCTTTGGTTTCACAATTTTCTCCCAGTGAACCCAGGAAAACACTCGGTTTTATGATTTCCCCCTCCAGAGATAAGAGAAGGACATTCATCTTATTTTTTCTAGAATTCCTTTTGGGATCCAAGAGAGGGACATCCAGTAAACGGGGATTTCTTCCAGAACCAAATTTATTAATACTAACCTCCCTACCCTTGATAACCATTTATTGCTCCAAACTTGCAGTCTTTTTTATAGCTTTGCCAAAAGCCACGTCCAATCATTATTCCTATAATCATTTGGTTTTAAGTGGAAGCCAAGGTATTTGAGGCCATCTTCCAAATTCTATGTTTGGAAGGGGAGAAGGTCTAAATAATGTTGTATGACCTCATCCCCAATCCGGGAGAAAAGTATATTGGATTTTTGTGCGTTAATTCTCATACCAGTTGCAATTTTGAAAAGTGTGAGGCCCTCAAATAATAGGTCTGCATCCCTCTTCGATCCATCAAAAAAGATTAGTATATCGTCCACAAAGAGTAAGTGGGTAATGGCCATCCCATTTGAGATTTTAATACCAAAGAAATGCTCACCCACCTTTGCCTCTGCCAAGTAGCGGCTAAGTCCTTCAGCTACAAGGAGAAAGCGGGCATCCTTGTCGTATTCCTCTTTCCGCTTGAAAAAAAGAAGTGGCAGAACCATTAAGAAGAATGGAGAAGGAGACGGAGTTCAAACAAGACAATATCTAGTTGACGAAAACCAGTCTGAAGCCCAGGTGAATCAGAAGCTTTATGATTTATAACCAGTTTACCCGGTTAAAGGATTTGGATAAATCGATTTTAATCACGACTGCTTTTAGCTTCTTTAGTTTAATGTTGTGTAGACCTTCCTGTGCTACTCTGATAGCTTCACGAATATGTTTGCCTTCGAGAAAGACAAATTGTTCCCCAAAAATATATTTTGAGAGAATTACCTTTAGTCTTCTATTGATTACCTTTGAGATAATCTTGTATAGACAATTACATAGGGAGATCGACCAAAAGTCTTCAAAGGAGGACGGGTTGTCTGTCTTAGGGACCAATGCTATGAAAGTAGCATTGATTGGGTTGTGAATATGACCTCTCACCCTCGATTCCTCAATCACCCTCAGTAGATCAGATCCAAGAATGTCAAAGCACCCTAAATAGAATTCGATAGGCCAACCATCTTGCCCAGGAATTTTCCCTTTTTGGAAAGAATGTAATACTTCTACCAGCTCTTTTTCAGTAACCAAGGTCATTAAGGATCTTACTTCATCCTCTTCTACAAATTTGGGGAAGATTTGGGCCACCTTAATAATTTCAGCAATGTATGTCTCCCCCTGAGCCTTAAAAAGTGCCTTAAAATGATTGGTGCCCAAATAGGCTAGTTCGTTGAAAGTTGTTACTTCCTCCCCCCTATGATCCCTTAGAATCCAAACGGTATTGGCCATATTTCGACCTTTGGCAAAGGCTTGGAATAATTTTGTGTTTTCATCTCTGCAAGCTAGCCACAACACCCAACTCTTTAACCTCCATTGTGCCTCTCTTTCTTCCAGGATGACCTTGCGTCTTTTTTCCAAACCATATAGGTGATCTTTTGCTTCCTGGCTATAGAACCTCCGACATGTCCCCTCTTTTAGTTCTTCTATTTCGAATTCAATATCCCTCAGATGTTGATCATATTTTAGTTGCTTCTCTCTAGCCCACATTTTAGTTGCTTGTTTGAGTCTTTTGAGGTTCTCAACAAAAAGTATTGTCGTTGGGGTCTAGGTTTGTTTTGGTAATTTCACCCATAAATCCCTTACTAGTTCAATAAAGGTTAGATCCGCAAGTCAACCCTCAAAGAATTTGAAGGGGATTGACACCCTACTAGATTTGGTCCTGAATTCGAACATAATCGGAAGGTGATCTGATTCTCCCCCATAAGTAACCCATTGTCGTACTAAAGAATAAGAATCTAGAAGATCATCTGTCAGTAAGAATCTGTCCAATTGTTTGGCCACCCGGTCTGACCCAAACCGTCTGTTACACCAGGTAGGAGAGAGTTTTTGGGGTTCCACATCCACCAGCCCCCCCTAGTCCAGGAAAATTTGAAAGAAATTTTTTAAAGGGTTCGACGCAGCTCTAGGTCCCCAAACCTCCGAGGCTCCTAGTGATAAATTGAGGTCTCCGCCAAGTAGGAATTCCTTATGCTTAAACCATTCGCACTCAACTATTGAGTTCCAATAAAATTTTCTATCATGGTGAGGACCATAGATGTTTATAATAGTTAAGTTGCGACCCAGGTCTGTGGAATAGATAGTTAGACCAATCCCCGAGATAAAACCCCAGACAATTTCCAGTTTGCAACTCCTTTTCTTCCATCCAGTGGCCAAACCCCCCGAGCGGCCTCTTGCATCTACTGCAGCGAACGTCCATCCCGGGAGCCGT
Organism: Picea sitchensis; assembly: GCA_010110895.2. Classification (NCBI taxonomy): domain Eukaryota; kingdom Viridiplantae; phylum Streptophyta; class Pinopsida; order Pinales; family Pinaceae; genus Picea; species Picea sitchensis. The sequence continues at coordinate 202,504 of SNQJ01S0005073.1, forward strand.
GTTTCCAAGGTCTTTACCACTGATACGTTATCCCCTAGAGTTTCTTGCAGAAGAATGACATCTAGCGAGCATTGTTCTACCAATATTTGTAAGGACAATTTTTTAGTGGGGTTCACCAACCCCCGATAGTTGAAAGAGAGGACTTTCATGAGGTAACTCATTCCTGGGGAAGCTTTGCTCTAAGCGCCCATTAGATTAAGGATTGTATGCCTGAGGCCAGGTAAATTCTGGCCCGATCTTGTGCCAGATATAAATGTGATTTTTGACCCCTTCCTTTACCCACCGAGTGTGTCCAGGGTAGTGGCCCCAGCCCCTGACCATCCTTCAAGAGAGAGACACTCTCCAGGAGGTCCTCCTTGACCACCGATCTACTCCTAAGATGGTAACATAATTTGTTTCCTTTCGAAGAGGAGTATGTTGAGGCCGAGGGTGTGGCAAAAGTGGAAGGGAGGGTGGAAAGACGTGAAGGTTCCAAGGAGGAAGGAGAGGGGGTTCCTACAGAAAGGGAAGGAGTGTCGCCAGCTGGAGTGGGAGGAAATCCAATTGAGTTCAAGTCCACAATCAACAATGATGCTCCCAACCCCTCGAGTTTGTGGATGGCGTGACCAAAAAGGGAGCAAAAACTGACGAGGAAGAGGAGAAGGGACAGTGTAGAGGGTCTAGATTGATTAAGGATTGAGTCTTCCCTTTCGTAGTAAATGAAGGAAACACATAAATAACAACTGGATCAAAAGACTCCAAAGATGAAAAAGAAGAAGCTTCCAAAGTTGACATACCTGTGAGTTCTTGATCACAACGAAGTAGGTTTTCCAAATAAGGTGGAAAAAATGGACTAGCTGTCGAAGGCACAGCCTGCCCTTCTCCATGATCACACCCACTACCTGATCCCGGTCTTGTCGTGCGTACATCCTCAGTAGGCTGCAACTCCTTTCCTTTGGTTTCCCCAACGACCATCTGATGTTCCCATTTCTTTCTTAGAGGAGAGGAGGAGGAGTTTTTTCCTTTGGCCATTCGATATTTGTCATTGAATGGTAAGGGGAAATTCACAATACCATGCCCATAGACATGGCACCTAAATGGGATTCCTTCGTATTCCAGGGTTTGTACGAAGGTCCCAGCTGCATATTCGATGGTAATATCCTGATATAAACCCTTCCACATATTTAAATGGACCAGAATGTGAGCCATTGTCATGTAACATGTATCTTCAAAGGACATATCAACTTCGACGTATCTTCCCAAAAGGTTTCCAATTTCTGCAAAACGGTGTGTATTCCAGTATTGCATCAGAAGGCCTGGGAGCCTGACCCAAATGGGTTCCTTGTCAATCTGTTCTCGCTTCGCATCAAAAGTTGGTGTCCAATGTTTGAGTAGTGTAGGGGTGTCTGCAAAGTTCCATACCTTCTTTAGTACCCAATCCACATCATCTGAGCAGGAGAAGACAAAGTCAAACCACCCTCTAGTAAGTAGCCTGATGTGGGGCATCTTGGAGATCTCTGGAAGCCAGAAATTGGTAACCCATTTTTTGAGGAAAAACACACCCAATTTTTCCCCTAACCCTTCCCACCACTGCTCTTTCAATGAATTCCAAGACCCTATCCATGGAAATGTCCTCACCTAAGACAAGCCGCTCAACACCAATCCTTTCTCTAGCGCACCTGACATCTTTTGACTGCCGTCCTTCCGAACTGATCTGAGCTTTGTTCGATTTTTCCCCCTTTTGTGAAATACTGGCTTGGATTCCCTTCTTGGGTTCAATGGAGGTATCAACAGGAAAAGAAGAGTCGACCCCGCAACCTGTGATCCCGGGTTCCATGTCCCCAACCTACTCAGCTTCCACCAGGAATTCTGATGGCGAAAAACCTTGAGTGACGGTGAAACCTTCTGAAACCCCGATCGGCCACTCAATAAAATGGTTCTCAAGCAAGTCTGAGAAAGGTGTGTTATACCCAGAGGAAAGCTCCCCCACGAAAAACCCTAGGCTCCCATCAAAACCTTATGGTGGCTAAAGGTTATCGGACCCTCCTTCGAAGTATATCGGACCCTCTAAAGGTGGTCGCTTTTGTTTCGAAGAGGAAATCGGACCTATCCATCCTGCCACCGAATACCCCGAACCTCCTAGCTCCTCTCTTCATCGAAAAAAACTATCACTGTCCTCCTGCCTTGTGAGTTTTGTTTCAATTAATTCACCTTCCCCACCTATCGCCTGCGAGACACTAACTAGAACGCCTCTTGACGATAGTGCCAGGGAAGGTGAGGTGTGCCCTGAAGCATCCAAGGAAAAGGAGGTGTCTTTGTCTTGTAGCGACTCCATGCTTCGGGAAAGGGCCCAAACTGTGCCGTCCTTACGTGAAAAACTATGGTAGCCACGTGGTCCTTGTTCTCTATCTAGCTGACATAACCAATACCTTCTCAAAGCGCCTCCACCATTGTGGCAAACCCTCATCCAACTCCCAAGTCTCTCATCTTCCTCTTGTCCAGAAGGTCATTGTTGTTCCCTCCCAAAATCCTTTTCATTCAAATCGATCTACACTATTATTCTCCAATACAAGTAATTTTTCGGGGGGCATTCTGAAGCTTAAATTCTTCCCTTATAGAATGTTAATTTTGAGTTTGTTGGTTTAGGGTTGTGAAAATTAGTGGCCCCTCTTAGAGGAGGAAAGCTATAAAGTTTAGACAAATGTAAGGTGCAATTACATGTTTGTACTATGTCTATATGCTTATTTGATTACTTCATGGTTCCTTTACTTACATGTAAGTAACTAGGTTTTGTGTTTTAGTACAAGAGAAAAGGAGGAGGGGAAAATATAGATCAAAATTGATAACTACAATGATATATAATACAAATTTGAATATGAGATTGTGCCTTCCTTAACTCAAGCTTACAATGTTATTGTTCATAGACTTAAACCTAAGGAAACCTTGGAGGTAGTGGAGGGTTTTGATGGAAATGGTAGCCCATTAAGGAGGAAGGAGCGAATTTCCCCTTCCCCTCCTTGTAGTAGTTCCAAGCATAGAAATACATCTCCCTTTATCTCTAGTTTTTCCTATACCTATACCTACCATGTGCTCCAGGATGAAAATGGTCGCCATGAAAATGAAATGAGATTGATCATAGGGGGAAGAAAATTGCATTTGAGTTGGCACCTCTTCCCATTAATTTAGTGACCAATGAGTTTGAAAACATGTAAAAAATAGGTCATTGAATTTTTGGAAAGAGATAATGATGTTGGTTGCTCCAATTTCCCCATTGTTGAATAGATTGAGGAGAGCAGTGAGGAGGTTTATGATTGCTAATCAAGTGGTGCATTGAAAATTATAAAAATTGAGTAAGATAGATGCACATTTCCCTTTATTGTGATAACATTAGTTTTGACAAAAATGGCTTTGTGAATTTCCTTGTTTCTCTTAACCTAACTTGTGTAGATAAATCTAGTTGAAATAATTTTATTGAATTGAACTTTGTCTAACTAGGTTGCATAAACAATAGTCATATTTGATTTCCCATGGATTTATAAAAGATACATCCTACATATCATGCTACAATTTGGATAGTGAATGTATATGGGCTAGTGAGGAACTTGTTTTAGTTTTCTCACATTTGAGAATTAGAACATGTAAGTTTCTTAATTTTTTTTATCAAAAATAAATTTATAGTGGGAGAAACCCCAGTGTGGTTCCCATGTTGTTTCCTTGCATAACATAACATATTGTCCAATGATGGTATTTACTTTACACTATTAATTGAATAGGGTTATTCCCATCCTTTTGTGCATCATGCTTTAATAACATAATTGTCCCTTTATTTGAGTGGTTTTCCATTTGAAGTCCAAGAAATATTTCAGATCTGAAGAATTACAAACCAATAAAGAAGGTTGTGAAGTACAAGTTTGTTCAATTCATTTCTCTACTTATCTAGGTGCAATAGTTGAAGCTAACATGGAAATGGACAATGAAAAAGTTCCCTTTACTGAAATTTTTCATAAAACACCATAAAATAATTATAATAGGTTTTAAATTATATATGAAATTTTAATTATAACCCAAGACCATGGATTTATGTGCTAGATCATAGCATCAAAGCTTAAGACATGGTTGACATCAAGGCTTAAGGCATATTCCAATGTTTCACACACCAAGGATTGTATCAAGGATTAGGACATGGTTTGGGTATGAAAATTAAGGTCTTATTCCCTAACTATTTTTTATAAGAATCACATGCCATGTGCAGGGACTGCACACAATCTCTTTAGAAGGAATATTTCGCCTATGAGTGTGATAAGGAAATAATTTCAAGTATTATTAGCTAATATATGGCTATTGGGACCTAAACCATGGCTCGTGGAAAACAAACTAGAATCTTTGTACACAATTATTAATTATATGACTCATGGGTCATGCGTATGGCATTTAACCACCACATAGGCCCAAAAATTTAACTAAGAGAGAGATGTGCATAAATTTTAAGGATTAATGTATTAGGGATGGGAATCAACACCTAACATATGGTTTGGGGCCAAACACTAAATTTTAAGCCTTGATTTTTCCTTCGAGGAATCATGCACCATGTGTAAGGCCTTGTAACACCACATAGTCCCTATGAAGGATTTTTTTTCCTACAAACAGTATATGGATGCCCTTCCAATGTTTGGTGCATGATGAATGGGCTATAAGGAATTGTAACCATGGTTCATAGCAAAAACTAGGGAATTGGGCTATAAATATTGATTTCAATTCTCATGCACCATGCATAGGGCCTTGAACAACTACATAGAACCTATAGAGGGGTTTTTGCGTAGAACTGGTATAAAGGCACCATTTTGAGGCCTAGTCAACTTAAGATGGGCGTCAAGGGCTACTTTATGCTCTTGGGTCAGAACCATAGGTCTTAGGCCATATTAGTTTCTTCTATGGATCATGGGTTGTGCATGGGACCTCACCCACCAAACATACCCTATAGAGGGAATCATTTTTCTAAGAGCGGTATATGGGTACCATTTTGATGTTTATAGTATGAGGGATGGGTATTAATGTCCAAACTATGTTTAAGGGAAACAACCAAGGCATTAGGATCCAATGTGTGTAGCATGTGAAAACATGGATTGAGGATCTAAATCAGGTGGGGTAGAGGCAATGGTTCATGGGGCAAAGGCAGAGTTAGGGGTCAATTATGAGTAACTAGGGGTTAATTAGTGGTAATTTAGGGGTAGCTAGTGATCAATTAGGGGTCATTTAGGGGTAATTATTAGTAATGAGGGGTTAACAAGGGGTCAATTATGGACTAATTAAAATTTACTTAGTAGTAACTCTGGGGAAATTATGGGGTGATTAGGGGTAATTAATGGGGATCATGGGTAAATTATGGGTAAGTAGGGGTGATTAGGGGCTAATTGATCATAATTATGGTCTATTTAGGGGAAATTAGTGGTCAAGTAGGGGAAATTAGGGGTCATTCAAGGATAATTAGTGGAACTTAGAGGTTAATTGGGGGTAGTTAGGGGTCAGCTATGGGGTAAATTAGGAGTCAATTAAAGGGAAATTAAGGGCAAATAGTGGTCAATTATGGGTAATTATGGGTCATTTAAGATCAATTATGTGGTAGTAAGGGGTTAATTAGTGGTAATTGGTGGTCATTTAGGGGTAATTAAGGGTTAATTCATTAATTGGGTGTAGCTCAAGTAGTTGTGAGGAAAACTTATTACCTACCCCACTTGATTTCAAATACCACTTTGTGACATGTTTACAATTAGTAAGTCAATCCTTGATGACCTATATACGATCTATTCTTAATTTATTGACTTGGCCTTCTTCCCTAAAAAATTTAGGGTTTACCTTGGGCACCATCCTCGAAATGAGGGGAAGAGCCTAGGCAGTATCCCCTTGATATATTACTTGGAAAAAAATAGTGGTTAATTGGGGTAACTAGTAGGTAATCAATGGTGACTAGGGGTTAATTATGTAGTAACTAGGGGTTTTGGAGTATTTTGCAGGGTGATTTTTTGAAAACCATCCTGAAAGCCAAGAGAATTGAATTTTTGGAGGCGACTTGTACAAAAACACCTCCATAACTTCAATTCTCATGACTTTTACGGGTGGCTCTCAAAACATTGCCCCTAAAATTCACGAGAATTAAAGTTTTGGAGGTGGTTTGTAAACACCACCTCCAAAAGTATAATAAACTACCTCCAAAACTTCAATTCTCATGAATTTTGGGGGTGAATTGAGAAAAATGCCCCTAAAATTCACGAGAATTGAAGTTTTGGAGGCAGATTATAAGAAAATGCCTCCAAAACTTCAATTTTCATGACTTTTGTGGACGGTTTTCAAAAACCACCTCAAAATCCTTTAAAATATTTTAGAGATGGTTTTGGAAAGACCATTGCAATTCGAAACCATTTCTAAAAGGGTAAAGTGATTTTGATGAAAGATTATCTGTCTCCAATGAACAATGTTATATTAGGTGTGAAGGTGCCTTATTTATACAAGTCGACTCTACCACACTGCTTCACCATAGAATGACATTTGTTGGGGTTAATATCAAATGACCATTTGAACCTTCTAGGTGCATGTATGTGGATCATGTTCTAACTCTCTTTTTTACATTGTATGTTGTGTAGTATTCACCCACAACATTATTCTATCTTTAATCTTGTACATGCTTATTATGTAGTACCATTATCCTTTGCTCATGTGTGGTTGTGTGAACCATGACTTCCCTAAATCATATCAATATTAGCTATATGTGAATGTTGGATTACATCAAAGGAGATTCACATGGCTATCATTCCTCTGTGTTGTCGAGAGATAGTTGAGATTGATAATATGTTTGATAAGGAATTTCCCATAAGTTTCATGGACTTGTGGTCCATATTCTAATTCACCAAGTTGATGACAATGAACTAGCTAGGGTGGTCTCATGTCATTAGATGTTCTTCTTGGAGAGGAAAATGAAAAATTTGAAGGGTTTTGTTGAACAAAGGGAAAAACTCAAGGGTCTACGAACGAGGAGTACATAGTATACAATTCATTCTATTATGCTAGTGAGTACATTAAACAAATTAATAACACATCAAGTAGAGTGGTTTGGGACCACCATTGAGATGAGGAAAAAAACGAAGGTAAGATACTCTGAACCAATGGAAAAAGGCTTATGATAAAGTGTAAGCTACTTATATTTTGTTATTTTTCTACATAATTATTGTTTACACTATACTAGATCATATGTATTTGATCTCATACTATTTGTTTTAATTTCCTGATTACATATGAGAATTCATAAATTTATTCCATTTATAAATTTATTCTTACAAATGTGGAAGCAACGGAACCATTGGACACTTTGTAGAAGATAATAGAAGACAATGGGATAGTGACATGAAATAATTTAGAGAATTGAATGGTATAAACATGCTTTATCCAATAATTTAAAAGAAAATATGGCAATGATTTCTATTAATAGTTGGCTAGCTGGCCAAATTAGAGAAAAATATAGTGCATCTGACATTACTCATGAGGTGAAGAGAATGCACTAAACATAGGGATCGCGTGCAACATCTCTATAATAATCTATCTACTGTTCATTTTGTAATGTGTGTTTGAATTATAACATGTATCATGTTTTTATTGCTTCGTTTCAGATACATATGACACGATCCTTTATTTGATATTTTGCAATTACATTTCCACCTATGTAAGCATATGGAGATCATTTTCACACTGAAGACGTTGATGATGAACATGTCACACTTGAAAATGGAGTAGAGATACAATTAAATTAAATGCATCAATGTCAGGAAACTGTCTCCTATGGTGGTACATTCATTTTTGTTAGACATGCTAGTTACCAATGCATTTCACTATGATAATGCACCGCAATGAAAGGTAAACTTGCAATGCATAGACATTGCATTTCTCATGCTTATATGCAACGATGTGTGCAATAAACTGAAATGCGTAGAGAAAAATGTTTGTGTTTTATTGCACAAATCAATGTGCTAGATGATGTCTAGGAGCATTGTCGGTGGTACGACAACTTTACATTAGTGCACCTCAATGTCAAGATGCACGTGTATCAATTTTGTGTTGCGTCAATAATGACTAGATGCATTGATATCTGAGTGTTGATATTGACTAGATGCACCATATCTGAGTGTTGATATGGCCTAAGGTTGTGTTTAGTGACAGATTGTGCAAAAGAAAGAAGACTTGGATGCAGCAAAATAACAAATGGCTTAGTAAATGGGGCATTTGCTTGAGCATGTGTCCTACAAAGAGTAAAGAGATAAAAACTTTTGT
>SNQJ01S0005073.1:218302-259757 GCA_010110895.2 Picea sitchensis
CCCCCCCTCTCAGTAATCCAACACAACATCAACACTCATGTCTGTCTAACAAAAATTATTGAGGACCTCAATGTCTTTGTATCATCAAAAGCAACAATCTCATGTTATTGTGCTTCAATAATTTCTACTACTCTAGTAAATGGTTGAAATTCCATGCCCGAATCCCCATATTATAAGGCTCAAACGATCCAATTCACCTCAATTTCTTTGTACTATCAACTTTCAACAATCTCACATAATTGTGCTTCAACAATTACTTCTGCTCTAGTAGGAGGTTAAACTCTCATCCCCAAATCCTCATACTATTAAGACTCAAACAAACCAATTAAATATGAAGGTGCACATATCAGGCTAAGATAGCTCACATTAAATCTACAACCTCATAAATGATAAATTATCACAATTTGTGGTGGTGGGAAAAATTGTATCTATAGGTTCATGTTATGCAAATTCTCGCTAGTGTTGCCATCCTATAGAATTTTTGGAAAGTGACATCTTCATAAAATTTGGCTTTTCATTATCTCATCAAATGAATTAAAATAAGGGAGGGGTAGTGGGCCCATATGCTTAGTTATATCTTATGAATCATGTTTGTTCTTCACAAGGACTAGGAAATTGTATTCATTAAAAAGGGCGTAGCCAAAGCCACTTAGTGAAAAAACAAAGGACTGACATCCATATCAAAAATCCAATTCCAAAAGTCCAGCTATTCCCCAAGTTTCTAAACCATTCCTACAATCCCAGAGTATCCTACTTCTATTTCTATATAATATGGAATATATTTGATAGAACAGGCCGAGAATTTTTACAAAAAAACAAAACATGACTATCCTGAAAATAGAATATTATAGACCTCTTCTTTTTTCTGTATTTCTTCGTCTATGGATTCCACTACTATGTTTAGGTCTGGAAGTATCCTTAGACTCTTCTCCTCCTGACTATGATAGCAACCTGAATCCATAACCTGAGTTGGCAACGCTGGTGTTACCTCCTTCTAGTCCAATTGTTGTTGTAGAGATTCCCCATGCCTTCGTAGATAATCCACCTCATCTTGGAGCTTAATTTTCAGTCTCAGAATTGTGGTGAAGTTGTCCTCCACCTCTTCTTCTACTTGTTCTAAACTTCCCATAGCTTCCATTTCATTCGCCATAGAGGGGAATTTGAATCTAGGATCATATTGAAGTACACACACTGCACTCCTTGCCAAATTACCTGCAGGCATTCCACAAACCTGAATGCAACCCAAGAGAAATAAATGCTTGAAATGAGTGGGAACACACTCTCCTGAACCACCACTGATAATTCCCAAGATACTACCAACCCAAATGCAAATTAAGTCAACAACCCTGATTATAATAATGTTACACCCATACCAACTCAATGAGGTACAAACAACACTTACCAGAAATTTTTCATGCACCAAATTGCCACCCCGGGACATTGAAACAATCAATGAAAAACGTAGAAAATTGCACTCCCAAGAACCACCCTTCCTGAAAATACTATCAACCCGGTTGGGATTTGAGGTGGTGACCCCGACTTGAAAGAGTTTATACTCATCCCAATTCTCATAAATACATGAATCGTCTGCCTTCGTATCACTACTGACGCAATTGACAATGAAATTGGCATGCGGGAATACATACCAACTATCCTCATTAATGAATTCTACCACCATAATCAGTACTTCCATCACCTGAGCATGACTTTGAATCATTGTTGCAATCCCATCCAACTTCAAATCCAACGAACCAGAATCAAATTGGAACACAGAGAACACTGACTCTCTTAAATTCTCACGGGGCCAAGTACACCTCCCACCTTCAATACTCCAATTAAGCACCTACTTCAAGATCGGGGATGATGGTTTCCAAGCCTTCGCCACGAACTGAAGAGACTCAAAGTTGTCTTGTTGAAGATTTAGGTTGATGGAATGATAAATATTCATCAATTGCATGAGCCTGCCACATGAATTCCTCCAAACGCCCCTTATGTGGACCCCCAGGTCCCCACCAATAGTCCAAGCCCCTTTCATTAAGGAGGGGTTACATGCCATACCTTCCCACAGACTCCCAAGGAACCTGGGGCTAAGTCAATGGCTCTAGTATCCATTTCATCTGCTTCCTTGTTATTTTCTCTAAGGATATGAAAATACTAGACCGAGATATTGGATAAAGAGAGTTGAATCCTCTCCACGAGGATTTTTAACTTGATCTCCTTTGGATTGGATCTGGTGACAAAATATATTATAGTAATTTTGTAGTCTCCCACTATATTCAGTTGTGAAATATGCTTCTAAAGTGCTAGTTGCACCCCTTGATACATTGCATAGGCTTCTGCAATATTGTTTGTAGTGACACCTAGATTCCAATATAAATCCAATTCTTTGTTTCCTCTGGGCCTGTACAACACCCCCCGCCGCACATGCCTCCCCTATATTTCGAACCATGTTGTTAAATCAATCAGATTTAATTTAGTTCACACGTGGTTTCTTTTTGGGGGGACAAGTTGATGCACAAACTAATCGACCACGTGGTTTGTCATTCTTTCAATATGGACAAATTGATAATCCTCGAGTAATTAGATCACCATTTTACACTAATCAATGCAACTAACCATTTTTTATGACAAGCTTATGGATTTGTTATTAAGGATGTCAATCATCAATTTCAAGTTGCCTTCATATGATTTTTTAAACCTAACATCGAGGGATTCCTTGATACATAGGGTGAGATATTTGAATTAAATGTTATTTTTCATTTCTTTCCCAGTCAATTAATGGTAAAATTTAATGATATTCCCATGTTGGTCTCTAAAGGCCCCTCCTGCAATGGCTAGATATAGGTTCCCTTTAGATATGCCATCAAAGTTAAATTGTATCCATCTATGTTGTGGTGGTCAAAGTTGAGTTTTAGTTATTGTCCCTTATCAAGGAGAGGATTTTTTTCTTATACCCAATTTTTAAAGAATCTTTAATTCATCCTTGGGATGTTTTCCATCCTATATTTTCTAGTTTTAAAAATTATTCTTTTCTAAATTGCCTTTTTGGTCTTTTGAAATAGTTTTGAGCAAGTTTTCCTTCAAAAGTCTTGGTATTCCTAATGTTATGTATATAACATAATCTAAACCTCGAGGAAACATTACAAGCCATTTTAAAGGGGGTTTCCATGAAGATATGTTCCACTTATATAAATCCTCTATAGTTGCAACATATAGAAGATATTTAACAAACTATCCCCATGGTCTCCACACTTCTTTTGCAAGTTTTCATTTAAGGAGTATATGATTACCATTTTTCACTTCATTAAAAAAAATCACTATGTCTAGAGGGTCCTTTTAATCCCCTCTTTTTTAGTGCCTCTTTTGATATAATTTTTTAATTTCTTTATAAGCACAAAAACACTACTACCTTTACTCAAATTATTGTCTCCCATATCATTTCCAAATTATAATTTTTTATATGACCTTGTTATATGACCCTAATAGGAGTATATATGGGGTTTAAAGTATATTTAATGGTGTTAAATGTAAATATAATTGAGGTTGGATTAATAGGGAGACCACATGTGCAATGTGTGGTAATATGCATGTATAAAGTCATTATTGTATATATGGACTTATGATTGAATATATGGATGTATTTGGGATATCACATGAAGATTATGGTATGACCATATTGGGGTTATATAATGGGATTGAATGTATATATAATGGGGTTAAATGTATATGTAATAAGGGACGACCATATATGGGGGCCACAATGGTTGTGGGTGCCTTACTAGGTCGAACCCTATTACATCGTAAGTTCCTTTCCCTTCTAGATTTCAACAAAAAAAATATTTTCCTTCCTTTACCAACACTCCCCCTATTTGCTAACTCCTCTTGAATGGTATATTTTTCTTATTTACTTAGCGAAATGGGCCATTCTTATAGATCTTTCCATTTTTGTTTAAATAATTTGATGCCACCTAATTAGAGTCTTGCCAATAATAGTTTACCTTCACGCAATTTGCAATTTTCCTTTTCTCCATCACATATCTGAGAGGAAGGATGTCACGAAGAGGGTGGTGTTTGTTCCATGCATTATCCTAGGGTAAGGTTGAAACTTTGTTCCTAATATCCAGAAGAAGAAGAAAATGACCTGTCAATCACAAATTTATTATGAAGGATATTATTTCAAATCTTCGACCCATTCGGAATTGTATTTTTCCTCAATATAACTTATAAATATTCATTACTTGTATATTTTTATCCTAGGATTTTTCTCTGCAAAGCCTTGGGTTCCATAAGAATCCTTGTTTGTGGGGAAATTCCCCCATGGTTGTGGGTAAACCATAATAGATCAATGACCATGTAAAGATCGACAAATTCAAATAAAATCAAACAACAAGAAGTATGTAACTAATCTGATCAAAATGATTAACTTTTGGGAAAGAAAGAAAGAAGAACTTACTTGAAGTTCAACGTTTGAAGTATATCCAAAGCTTGAAGTTCTTTTGTTCCTTCTCAAACCTGCAAAACTTTCACACACAAGACTACGAAGGAAGGTAGTTATTCTCAAAACTAATTAGTTATTTCTCGTAACTAACTAGTTATTTTGATAACTAACTAGTTATTTTGATAACTAACTATAGTTAATTTGATCAAATATAGAAAATATTTGTAGGCATTAGTGTTCTAAACAAATAAGTATTCAACAACAATGAATTACACATTAAGAACACCATGAATCGAGGAATGATCATCTTTGTGTTAAAAACAACAGTTTTAGGTGTAGTTGTTACCTGTTTTGTTGCGGCACTGCTCCTCGAAAGGACCCTAGGTCCATCCACCCAAGCTACTGCATATGAGACAATCCTTTAACTCCAATGCATAGGCAGACTCAAAGAAAACTCAAAAAATTTTATTAGTCATATAGGGAAGTGCACAATAGCAAGAGAAATTCAAGGGCTTACAGACGTGGTTGGATTCAGCCAACATGACATTACTTTATCATTCATTACATTTTTCCTCATGGGTAATGCTACATTTATATAATCTCTAAGTAGTTAGATATGATTAAGTAAGGGTAAAAAGAGTTAGGTAACTAACCAAACCCGTAACTCAACTTGCAATTACGCAAAAATATATATTTTTGAGCATTTAACGACATGTATGCGACTTTCCTTTGAGCAACCTGCATGTACACATGTTGTATAACTGTTAGGTGCATACAAGTTCCAAAACATTGTTTTTTAGATGATCCAGAGGAGGTATGTGGAAATGTCGTTTGAAGGTGGGATAGGGACTAGGCCAACAAAGGCATCAATGCTTCAATGGTGGCAATTGTTGTTATAATATATGCCCCCTAATGTGTGAGGTTAGAGGAGAAACCAATGGTTGAAATAAATTATAAATCCTCAAGTTTAAGAAGTAATAAGCTAGGTTGAAGGTCACCAGAATCCAATCTAAGAACAACAACCGACAATAAAAACAACTCAAAATACTCTATTCCTAAGGTGGGCATACCCATGCTTAGGTGTGATGACAAGTATGGCCTCCATTCAATTACACTGCATATCCATGAAGAATGTATATATAGAAAAGTAGTGACCATGGACACAAAAGAGATACACAGTGGATCCATGTCAAAATGAGATCATAGCCATGAAAAAGATACATAGTGGGTCTACATCTCAGAATTAGTGAAGGATATATGGAAATAGGAACTAAATAACTGATCCCTCACAAGTATCAATGTCATAAGTGGAAGTGGTCCTATCCAATGCAACTCGGGAAGTATCATAAAAAAGGTGGTGTCACTACATTCTCGAGGTCTTCAAATCAACCGCCATGGTATGAGTCTGCACTATGTGAATAGATGTGATGGAGTCTAACATAGTGAGACACTATTTGATTACCGATCATTGATGTATATCGTTAACAAATGTGATATAACCCACTGATAATGATAATGGGTGTCAAGGTACCTAGTAAAATATAACAAGTGTGAATAAAGTATTTGATGTTGAACACCTGGTATAATATATTGATCAGGGGACATTGATGCATTTCCACTATCAATAGTGAGGGAACCTACCACTCATGGATGCAAGTCCCAAGGTACTAATAAAGGCTCAAAATCTATATCCCAGAGCAAGATGTGCTAAAGTTGATAGGAAGAGATCCACTGGAAGGAGGGCATTAAGGCATCCCCCATTGTTCGACAACACGGGTATTCCAACAGAGGACAAACACCTTCAGTAACCACTCACACAACCAGATCAAATATCAACACACCAATGTTTTGACATGGTAAAACCCCTACGGGGAGACATCCATGGACCTAGCCAACGCGGCCACTTGGAGCATTTTATTAATGCAAAAGAAAAAGATTACAGAGAGATTTTACAAGAGATTTTCTCAAAATCGATCATCGTAAAATGACCCTCCGTGATATTTAAATAGAGATCATGGACCAATCGGGTGTTAAGCCACAGATCAATGGCCGTTAATATCAAGGATAATATGAACCGTCGGATCACTCTATGTCGAGAACATATCGCAACCGTCGAATTTCCTAAATACAAATGAATACTAATGCATACTAAAGAAGCACACTTTTACCTAACGACACATTAGACCAAGTAGATCTTAACTAACTCCTAAGTGTCTAAATATCCTAACATCCCCCCTTAAGAACAACTTGGGATAGGATTGAAGGATTTACAATAGTGCTTAAGAACAACTTGGGATAGGATTGAAGGATTTCATTAGTGGCACAATGGGAGAAGGAAGGAGGTATTAGATACTTTCCTGCCTTAATGACAACTTCATAATCTCCTAACATAGATCGAAGTCTTGTAAAACTTCTCTTCTTTAAGATACTTTGTGAAAATGTCAGCAGCTTGATCTTTGTAGGGAAAAAGAGCACTTAAATAACTTAATCATGAATGATATTTGATGAAGTGCATGTGTATCTCATGTGTTATTTGAGTGCTGATGTTGAACTGGGTCTTTAGCAATCTTGATGGCACTCTGATTGCCGCACCAAATGCTGGTCGGATGTTGCTGCTGGAATCCAAACTCTGAAAGGATCTGTCGAAGCCACAAGGCTTCTCGACTTGCATTTACCACTACTCGGTACTCTTCTTTTGTTGAAGAAAGTGCAATAGCCTGCTATTTCTTACAGGCCTAAGTGAGAGGTCCTGAACCAAGGCTGAAAACATAACCTCCAGTAGACTTCTAATAAGCATGGTCATCAACCCAATATGAATCAGTGAAACCAAGCAATAAAGGAGTCCCCCCTGAACTGTAATGTATCCCGAACTTAACTGTACCACAGACATAACGAAATATCCTTTTAGTTGCTTTCCAATGGCTTTCATGGGGTGTTTTCATATACCGGGCAACAAGACCAACATCAAAGGAAATATCAGGACATGTATGAGTCAAGTATAAGAGGCTACCAACTAATTGATGATACAGGGTGCCATCAACTTCGGAAGAAGTACAGGTGGCAGTAAGCTTGACTCCAGACTAGAAGGGAGAAGGGTTTGGTTTACAATCGTCCATGTGAAAGCAACGAAGAAGTTCACAAGCATACTTAGACTGGGAAAGAAAAATTCCTTCATTGGTTTGCAAAACTTGGAGGCCAAGGAAATAGTGCAAAAAACCTAAGTCTGTCATTTCAAATTTCTTCTTAAGGTTGGTTTTCATATGGTTCAAAATTTTTGAGTCACTACCAGTAAGGATAAGGTCATCAACATAAAGGACAAGGATTATGAGATGACTTCCTACTTTCTTGGTATAGACATTAGGATCAGAATGGCATCTAGAGAATCCGATGTCAATAAGAAAGTTGTCCATTTTGGCATACCAATCTTGGGGAGCTTGCTTAAGAACATAAGAGATTTCTTAAGGTGAAAAATTAGGCTAGACTCATTCTGGACATAGCCAGGAGGTTGTTCCATGTAGATTTATTATTTCAAATCTTCGTGCAAGAAGGCAGATTTAACATACATCTGATGGACCTCCCATGTATGTGAGATAGCAAGGGAAAGAACAAGGCGGATGGAATTCATTTTGGCTACAGGGGCAAAGGTTTCATTATAGTCAATTCCTTCAACTTAGAAAAATCCTTTGGAAACTAACCCAACCTTGTGTCTTGCAACACTTCCATTTGATGCATACTTAGTTCTGTAGACCCATTTACATCTGACAAGTTTTGTTCCTTTTGGAAGAGGTACAAGATCCCATGTATTGTTTTCCATTAAAGAATGATACTCTTCATTCATTGTTGTATTCCAATCTGGATGACCTGAAGCTTCTGCAAATGTCCCTGGATCATGAGTCTCTGAAACTTGAGCCAAAAGAGAAGATGCTCTTTGGAACTTTGAACGTGTTCGACATTGATCTGAAGGACCACCGACAAGACCACCATTTGCTTCTCATGTTGAACGGACCCATCTAAGAAGTGGTGGAACTGGTGTTGGTTTAGGTTCAAAGGACTCATATGGAGGACGGTGAGCAGGAAGAGGTGGATTTTCATCCTCACTATCATCATCTTAAGAAGAAACCAGAATAGGAACATAAGAAGGCACAAACGTCGAAGATGGCTCACAGGCTGAAGAAGGAATAATCACCAAATTAGGCTCGCAGGCCAAGCGATTTTCATCAAATTTAACATCTCTTCTAATAATAATTTCATTACAATGTGGTTGAAGA
Source organism: Picea sitchensis (assembly GCA_010110895.2). NCBI lineage: Eukaryota > Viridiplantae > Streptophyta > Pinopsida > Pinales > Pinaceae > Picea > Picea sitchensis. Next base: position 227,009 of record SNQJ01S0005073.1, read on the forward strand.
AGTCTATAACCTTTGACATCTTCAGAATAACCAACAAATACACACTTCTCACTTTTAGGCTGCAATGCTTTCCTTTTCTCATCAAGAATGTTAGCCCATGCTATACTGTCGAATACATGGAAGTGACTTACATCTAGTTTAATTTTAGTCCAAGGTTCTTCCGGTGTTTTATTTTTAAGAGCCTCTAGGGGAGTGTGATTTACTATTTAATTTGCACAGTTGATTGCTTCCACCCAATACTTTAGATATAATCCATTAGATTGGATCATTCAATTATCCATTTCTTTTAATGTGTGGTTCTTTCTCTTGGAAACACCATTTTGTTGTGGTGTATATGGAACAGTCTGTTGCATTTGGATGCCCTATGTAGTGTAGTAACTTGTAAAATTATTGTTCACATATTCACCTCCATTATCTGTTCTTAAATTTTGAATTTGATGTCCAAATTGCTTTTCTACAAGGGCCTTGTAGGTCAAAAACTCTGCTCTTAAGTTTTAAAAAGTAAACACAAGTACGTCTGGAAAAGTCATCAATGAAAGTTGATAAATACTTGCACCCATAAAAAGAAGGAGAAGAGAGTGGACCACACAAATCACTGTGAACAAGTTGCAAAGGGCCCAAGGCGTGCCAAGAGGCACGTTTGTCAACATTGTCCCGATGATGTTTGTTGAGAACACAACTAGCACAAACACCATCTCTACATGAAACAAGAGGAAGACCAATCACCATTTCTTGATTACATAGTTGTTGCAATGAGCGATAGTTTAGATGACCAAACCACTCATGCCAAAGTTTGTTCAAGTCATCGCTATGAGCAACAAAAACTGATGAAAAAGATGATGACCCAAAGTTGTCAAACCTGTACAACCTGGTAATACCATCAACAATTCTAGTTGCAAGAACATGCTTAGGATCTTTTAGATCCTTGACTACAACTTGGTGAGGTGAAAAGTCTACAGTTTTACCTTCACCTGAATGAGTGATTTGATATACTGATAGAAGGTTACAAGAACGACTTGGAACACATAATACATCATTGAAATGACCATTATCTACTTGAAATGTTCCAGATCCTACAACACTAAGAGATCTATCATCACCAACAAATATTTTCTTGGTGTTACATTCATTTAGAGGAGAAAATATGTCTTTATCCTTAGCCATATGATAAGATGCTCCAGAATCAATAAGCCACTCATCAGAAAAATAAGTAGAAGTTTTATTGAAGGAGAAACCAGAAGAAGAAAGTGCATGTCCATGAGAAGAAGAAGAAGTAGTAGAATCAATATTGATGTTGTGTTTCTTCATCATTTCTTCTAAAGATGCCATATTATTGAAACATTTGGACTCATCGTGGCCATCTTTATCACAAAATTTGCAATGTCTGTCAGTGTTCTTATTTTTATATTTTTCTCCTTTGTCACCATTAGGAGCTCAAGCTCTCTGAGCGGGTTTGGGACCCTTATGTTTCTTGTTGTTGTAGTGAGGATGTTGCTTCCTGGGATACTTGGGTTTATCCTTCTACTGGGAAACTATGGCTTTGTTGGAGATACCTGCAATGCTGATCACTCCAAGTTGTACAAGCTTATCTTCCTCTCTAATCAAAGCAACACAAAAGGACTCAAGAGTGGGTTTTTTATAAGTTGTCCGTAGAGCGTCTCTCATGGCGTAAAAGGTAGATACAAACACAAAATATGCACTACCTAGCTTAGAGAGAATAAGATAGATGCAATGGTCTTCCTCCATATTTATCTCACATTTTTCACATAAAATTATGAGTGTTTTAAACTTAGATAGATAGTCTCCAATGCAAGAAAAATCACTTGGATTTAAAGTTAGTAATTGATTTTCTAATTGTTGTGCTCAAATAGTATTGAGTTTACCAAACACAGTTTCAATATTTTCCCAAGCTTCATCAGGGTCATAAATTTATTTAAGGTGGAAGATTAAATCAAGAGAGATGGACATTCCAATTAGTCCATGTCTTTCGTCACTCCTATTAGCCTATTTGACTTTCTTATCAGCATCAGTGGGTTCTTTTTCCTTTCCCAAGGTAATCTTTTACAAGCCTTTACTTCTTAATAAATCCTCCATATGATATTTCCATTGGAAGTAGTTGGTGCTAGTAAGCAAAAGATTGTTGGAAGAGGCCATATTAAGTATGTAGATAATATGGATTTAAAAACTGAAACTGATGATCTGGATGGAAAGATCTCGAAAAATTATGCGGTTTTAAAAAAACAACACTAAAAATGGACTTCAGATGTGAAAGTTATGCCCTTTAAAAAAAAAAGGCATAAACGGTAACCAAAGGACCACGTGGTGGTGTAAGTTGTTTTATGAAGTGACCCACTTTTATAAAGAGAAGTGGGGATCACTTTTACAAGGAAGTTACTTTATAAAAGAAAAGTTGCATGCAAAATAAATAAATCTAAAATAAAGAGAGACTTGAACTCAAGACCTCTTACTTAATAAGGCAACTTTTAACCAAATGATCTAGCAAAACATATTGTATTGTTTAGAAAGAGGATTGTTGTTGTTGTTGTTGTTGGAGAGCGTGCTAAAAAAAAAATCTTTTCACACAAGAAAAAAAATTCTCTTCTCGGTGACAACAAGGGTTAGATCTCAGTTAGCTTACCCGAAAGATGCACCTTTTCCTATCTATTTTTGTTTTGTTGAGATCGCACAGGGCACGAGGCAAAGAGCATATGCGCATCTAAAAGAATAGCAACATGGATCTGAATGAAATGGTCGTACCTTGGGAAAATGGAAACCTTTTCAAGTGAAACGAAAAGTGTTCCTGACTGAAACAAGTGCTCCGGACGCAATGGAACAATCCTCTCAGCCTAGAAATGTACAAAAATGACATAAAATGGAGATGATGCAACTCAGCTTTACAATCTCAATCTACAACAGGAGCGAGTCTTCAAAGAGGCTCTGATACCATGTTCGACAACACATGTATTCCAATATAGGACGAACACCTTCAGTAACCACTCACACAACCAGATCAAAGATCAACACACCGATTTTTTGACATGGTAAAACCCCTGCGGGGAAACATCCACGGCCCCAGCCAACGCGACCACTTGGAGCAGTTTATTGATGCAAAATAAAAATATTACAGAGAGATTTTACAAGAGATTTTCTCACAATCGATCCTCGAAAAATGACCCTCCATGCTCTTTAAATAGATATCATGGACCAATCGGGTGTTAAGACATGGATCAATGGTCTTTAAGATCGAGGATACTATGAACCGTCGGATCACTCTATGTCAGGAACATATCGTGATCGTCAAATTTCCTAACTACAAATGCATACTAATGCATACTAAAGAAACACACTTTTACCTAACGACACATTAGACCAAGTAGATCTTAACTAACTCCTAAGTGTCTAAATATCCTAACACCCATCAACCAACATGAGGAGTAGCAGAAGGCTGAATATTTGGAAGAACTCAAATGAAAAGATTGAAAGGACCCACCATGAAGTACATCTCTCACGTGCACTAGATGAAAATAGTTCATGAAAGTGACCCTCTAAATAACAACCAATAATTAAGACTACCGACAAAGGGGAGGAAACCACCAATGGGGACAAATGGAATCTAAGGTATTGCATGAATCCCAATGTGTGGATAATTTTCTTGTCGTTGAACATAAGGGAAACCATTGAGTTAGCGACCAGTGATGAAATGTCATCAGTTGAGCACAAGGTCACCTATCAATGATGTAAATAGGGCCAGGGTGCGACTCTATTTCAAACTCTCAAAACAATGTGTTGTAGTCGATAAGAGTTGACCCGTCAGTAGGAATTTAATTGAGACCTTCTATACCAGGACGAGTATAGGAAAAATATACTTTTGATTCTAAGAAGCACTTGACATACGGGAAGGTCGACTTACAAAGCCAATTATTATGTGGAATGGCCGACATGGGATAAACTTCCTCTAAACAAAAAAACATGACACAATGAAGTGACTTAGGCAACATGGACTGAAAATGAACATTGACATAAGTCTGTGTTGTAGGAGGAAACAATATACTCTCCATAGTGAGTGGAAGAATAACCAGCTAAAGAAGTAAGAACTTTATGTAACTAGTTCAGTTTCCTAGAGCCATACTAAATCCAAATTTGTTGAGACCAAACTCAAATATTTGTTCTTTGTTCATAGGCAAATCAATTGCTACCAATAACTAAAAACAAGACTCATTCCCATGCTCTTTTTTTTATTATTTGTTTTTTTTGTCTTTTTCATATTGGAAAATCTGAAAAGGAATAAAAGAATTCTAAAATACACGGAGGAAATGAGTGTCGTGGGAAAGCAAACTAGTTCCATGTGCAAGGATCATACCTATGCTCAATGCAAGGAAACACGTTGAAGATATGGAGACTCAAGGGAATGTTTCTTCCTAAGGTACAAGTGTCAAATTGCAAAGGCAAAGATTGCAAGGCTAGAAAATGATGAGAATACATAAGCAAATGGTTAAGAAACAACAAGTTGAAGTCGGCATTAGGCTCAACAGTGAAAGCGCTAAGTTTGCAATGCAGTTACCACTTGAACACAAAAGTATGGAAGCCTCGTGGGTAAATAGCTAGAATAAGATTGAGAAGAATATGAGGTTTAAATGCAATGTCATGGTAGGACTAACATGACTCCCGAGCCAAAGAAAAAACTTCATCATGGGCACCAAAAGGAAAATCAAGGTGTTATCTAGGATGCCCATGACGATAGGCTCTACCACAAACAAAATGATACTTTAAATCAGTGGGAAAAGACTTGTGTCGCCAGTAACTGGGGTTAATCCTAAGGTAAATGTATAAAAAGTCATTGATTTTGAAGAATGCAAGGTAGAATTAACCTATTGTATATGCCAATGACGGGAACATTACCTAAAAAGAGTCGAAAGAACAAACCAACAGATATGAAAAATGCCATTTTTAATCATCTTTCGTGCAAAATCTAGACTCAAAAGGTTATCTTATACAAACACTTGGTTCATTAGGTGTCTAAAATTGAAAAATAGTAAAAATTATAGGTGAAAAGTGGGTGAAACTTCATTCAAATAGAGAAATTTTACCCAAATTAACATTTCATTTGAGTTTTTACCAATATTGCGAGAATTAAGTAAAAATCCCTATGATCTTTCGGTGATCATTGCGAGAGCTACAGGGGTTAGATTCGAGTTTCGTTTGAACTAGGTTTGTAAGCATTCAATCCTCTTCAATTTCATCCATAATTTTTCCACTTCTGCAAGTATTTGATTAGTATTTTGTTTTTTGAAAGAAGGGCAGGCTTGTACACGCACTCGCTTGGTGCGGGGTGAACATAACCAATCCTATACACTCCTTCCCTTAACAAAAAATGCATATATATATATGCAATGGTCACCGAAGGAAAGCACATATATGTGCGCAAACATGGAAAAATAAAAGATTAACCCTTCCTCTCTCCTTGTATATTTCAAGAAGGTTAAAGAATAGAGGGAAAGAGAGCATGAAGAGCTTGATAACCAAGTCATAGATAACCCAGAGCCCTTAGAATCCCTTTGTCAGTGTGGCTTAGGAAATTTCTATGAGTTCCCTAACATGCAAGCTCAAAAGAGTCTGGTGCAACTTATGATCAACTATTGGGAGTTGGATGCAAATTCATTCATGCTCGATGGCCAATCTCTCAAAATGGAGGTTGAAGATATTTGTTTTATCACAGATCTCTTGCGGCAAGGTGACGTGGTCAAACTTTGTACCCAAGGGGGGGTAGTCATGGCTATCAATTATTACATTTCCCTATATTGTACCCCAAGGACACATCATGTCGGGAGTCAGATCCCAATCCACAACATAAAGAGCCTCAGCCTTAAGGTTATCTTACATCCCATTGTGAGGATTGTAGGATCCACATCATTGCACCAGTAATATAGACCTCAGATGTTCTACGTTGTAGAATGCTTACGACCAACTATTTATGACTAGAGTACATCACCACTACAAAGCATGAAGACGCAACTCATAGAATGCAAGCAAGGGAAAATGAAGAAATTTGGATATGGTAGTATCTTATGTACGTTCGAGAGTGAGAGTACCTGTGATGAGTCTGAAATTTTTAATGGCACCATATATACTACACAAACCATGTATGATCCGATGGGTTGAAGTCATGTAGCAACTAGGATGTGGGCACCTAACTAATTTGTTTGACGAAGCCTTCTTCAATTGGTAGAAATGCCAAATCACAGTCATGGATGACTATCCCTATGAAGGTATAAGATTCACTAGAGATCCAAGCATGCCTTTGCCTCCTGGTGCCACACTTGGCGAGATCGGTAAACAATATTTTTAAATTTTGAAAGTTATTTAAATTTTATTAATTTTATTTTATAAAAATCTCATGAGGCAAACCAAAAGTAAATTATTTTTGGCATGGATAACAAAGTTAACAAAATTTACGAATGTTCATATGTTGGACCAAAAAGGCTGGAGGTATACCCGCGCAACCATCGCATACGACGTGGTATGGAGTAGCCAAACTAGGACACCAAGCGGATGGAGAGGAATCTGCAAAACCTTCAGATAAATCTGAATCGTTTGACACACTAAGTCTCAATGATTCAAATAGAGGACCTACTAAAGATGATGCAGTGGGAATTTGTTGGTGTACCACGGGCCTGAGTGTAGCTCTTCCAATGGCTATCTAATGTCGTGATCTGTTACAAGGACACACATGCGGGGGTGGGGCCCTCGGCATAGATTTTACATCATATTTTGTATCGGTATATAGATAGACATTTGGGGCTAGATGCCTGATTTTGTGACTTATGGTCCACATTTTGTGTACTTAATGAATATTAAAATAATATATATACAAGTATTTTTGCCTCATTACTTCTGCATAAATGTGAAAATATTTTATGTACATTTGTGTGTGTGCTTCTGTATTTTATTTATATGACAAATGGAAGTCTAAAACATAGTTATCATATGCATCAGATACAAAATTTTCACTCCTAGAAACATGAACATAATTAATGTAACTAAAATGTAATTCCAAAAGACGTACCCAAAGGAATCATCGGAGTAGTGTAGGATCATGCACATAGTATTCATCGTTTAGTTGTGACACTACCAATTGGGAATCTAGGTGAAATTCCAACAATAGGATACCATGCGAAATAACATCCCTTAGAATCTTAATCATGGGGCTATACTTGGCCACATTATTGGTTTTTGGCCTTAGAAAAGCACCTCCATATGCTATTATTTGGCCCAAAGGTGAGTAAATCACCCATGCAGTGGAAGCAAGGTTCCGAGTGTGATGGTTGGCGCCATCGTCGAACCCGACATAGACCGAATACTTAAGCAACATCTGTCAATCAAGAAGAAGCGCCATAAGAAACTGAAAACAAAAACAAAAGTGAACTAAAAATGTCATATATATTACCAATGTACAATAATTACAAAGGGGCACACACCTGAGAATTATCACTCCATTGTAGTACTTCTTGAGATAGAGCCCATTTATGGGATCTGGTAGCACGTTACGTTCATAATAAGATAACATGTAAGCTCCCTTCTGAAGGGAACGCCTCATGATATAAGGATAGTGCGACATCAGGTTAAACCTTCCTACCCCCAATGCATCCTTGTCTTTATCATAACCCAAAACAAGGTCACCCTTAGAAAAGATCCTTGGGTGGACAGACTTTTCTAACTAACGTTTGACATGCTTCTTGTGTGCCTCATTCACAATGGCAACATCTCGATAGTTCTCATCAAGGTGTTGCAAATGAAAGAGATGTGCTTCTAATTCAGTCGTGTCCAACAGAAGCTCAATAGCAATCTTCAACGAAGGAATTTCACATTCAATCGGTATAATTGCTTCCACATGGTGGATGATTTGGAAAGGTGAGAAACTCGTGGTAGTCTTAACCAAGGTTCGATATGCCCATAACAATGGATAAAGCATCAAATTCCAATTCAATTTGCTCTTATTGAAAGTCTATTGAAGTATGGTCTTAAGAGACTTATTAATGACCTATACTTTACCATTTGCTTGTGAATAATACAAAGACAAGTGCTCCTACTTAAAACCCAATTTAGATGCTAGCTCTAACAGTATTCAGTTATGAAAGTAATTGCCATGGTCAAAGACAATCTCCCTCGGAACTCTGAACCTAGCAATAATCTGATTGAATAAAAAAAATGGTGTAGTCTCACCATCGTTAGTGAATGCAAGCATGGCCTCTACCCACTTTGTAAATTAGTTGATGACCATGATGATATAGTGACACCCCTTAGCCAAAGTCAGGTGGCATGTCATGAAATAAATCCCCTACTTCTTGAAGAGACCAACGGTGATGACTGGAAATAATGAAGCATGATGCGCGTGCATCTTTCGAGAAAAGATTTGACAAGGATGACACTTTTTACCTCCTCAACACAATCCTTAAACACCATTGGCTGAAAGTACCAGAAACGTAATATTTTTTGGGTTGTTGCCAACCTAGATAATGATTTCCACATGCTCCACTAAGAAAATATTTAAGGACAATCTCTACTTCTTCATGATTTAAGCAGCGTCGAATAATTGAATCAACCCCACAGTGATACAAAGTGTCACCGATGATGAGGTAGTTCTTTGCTAGATGGAAAATACGATGCCAATCATCTCATGAATGATGTGAAGAGAATATAAGATTCTATAGATATACCAAGACATCTCCATACCAAGGATTGATAGAAGCGATAAGGAAAAAATGCTTGTCCAGAAACGAGTCTGTAATGACAGTTTCATCATCCTCCCGAGGAAACTCCAACATAATTTTAACGAAGACTAACGACTTCTTAGACTTGGTAGACACGAATTCTAAGTCAAATTCTTGTAATATTACAATCCATTTGTTATATTTTCCCCCAATTATATGTCATGTGAGGACATATTGAAATGGATTGGTGTCAACTATCATAGTAGTCTTACGTAACAAAATATAGTGTTGAAGCCTTTGGACAACATGAATAACTGCCAAAGCCAGTTTCTCGACGTGCAAATAATTTGGTTTATGCCCAATCAAATCATGACTAAGATAATAAATGATGTGATCTTGAAGGTTATCATCTCACTAGACTAACACCATGCCAACTAGTGATTCTATTGTTGTGAAGTACAACAAAAAAACCTTGTTATAGTCTGGAGGACTCAACAAAGGGGTTGAAACAAGCATGTTATTAAGTGCATTGAAGCATCAATGCGTGAACTAATCCCAAACAAAGGGGACCACCTTCTTCAACAAGACCATAAATTCCTTGGTGATATCAGCATAGTTAGTTATAAAACATCGAAGGAAATTAGCTTTTCCTTGAAGACTCTGAAGCTGATGAATATTTCGCGAGTGAGACAACTTAAATGTTTCCTGAACCTTCAAACGATCAACCATGATCCCCTTTTTGGAAACAATGAATCCCAATAGATGCCCCGAAACAACACCAAAGATGAACTTGTTCAGGTTTAACCGAATGAGATATTATCGACGTCTTTCAAAGATAAGCCTAAAATGAGCTAGATGATTTTCTCTCTTGTGAGAGAGAGTAGCAATATCATTCAAATATGCCTCAATGATATGCTTTAAATGGTGAAAATAAAACAACACAGCCCGCTGGAATGTAGCCCCAACATTTTTAAATCCAAAAAGAATTTTCTTGTACACAAAGGTCCCCCAAGGACATATAAATGCAATTTTATGTTGATCCTTGGGCCAGATCTGAATCTGATTATAACCAAAAAATCAATCCATAAATGAAAAGATTTCACTTCCTACACACTCGTCGATAATATGATTGATAAATGGTGTGGAGAAGTTATGGTTTAGATCACATAAATCCATACAGGTGCATATGGTTCCCTGCTTCTTATCCATGGGAACAAGATTTGACACCCATTCAGTAAGAGGAACCAACTAAATGAAGCCATCCTTAAGCATCGTCTCTACCTCTGCCTTTATTATTGTTGCCTTCCTTGCATTCACAGGTCATAATTTCTATTGAACATGCTTAGCATTCTCATGCATTCAAATTCTGAGCTCAACAATACAAGGGTCGATAATTGGCATTTCCTCATACAATTAGGAAAAATAATTACGAAACTCTTTAAATTAAAAGGTATACGTCCAGATCTATTTAGGAGAACATTCCACACTGGTAAACCAATTTTCCACGACACCAGGGGTCTTGGAGATGTCGATCATAATGGTTTCTGATATATTGGCAATATTCCCTTCAGCATAGACGTCATGCTTTTCCAAGGGGTTCATAGGGTGATCAACAACTCCACTCAAAGTTGATCAGAATTATCCATTTTCAACTGAACTGAGTTTTGAAAGGAAGTAAGATCGATGATGTAGATCCTACCATGGTTGTTTTGGCCATGTCATTGCCTCAATAATATCTTCATCAAAGGGAAAGACAATGTTGAGGATTTCGAGTGAATTTGAAGAATTTAGGGCCTATACGGGCTTTGGAAACTAATCCTCTTCTTCCATCCATGAAGCAGTAGGATCACAATCTGCAGCAACTTGTCATATTGTTTGATAAGTTATCTCAGCTACAAACAATAGCATGGCCATCCCAGGATGCATAATACCTTTCATCGATGCACACGATGAGGGTAACACCCAAGGATCCTCTAAATATGTCGTATGGAATTAAATTACCTTAGTTACGAGGATCAAATGGATTGATCTTTGGTATCCAACCTTCTTAGTGCGAATATATGAAACAGGTGTCAAAAAGTTAAAGGTTCCTATTAATGAAGGATACATTCTAACACCAATGCTCTCAATTGCAGTCTCAGAGTTTTCTATCAACAAGGCTATAGATCCCAAATTTGTCGTGGAGTCAAATTGCGCAAACGACATCTGGTCTATCGCTATGATATTCCTCTCATGAGGGAAGGAAGAAACCTGAAAAACCGATGAGACAACAATCGTCATCGCATAAGTCCAATTCCTTCCTAACAACAGGTTGTAGTCGAGCGGAGCATCGACCACTTCCACCTCTACGGAAATGGTATTCCCCCTAATTGGACTGGGAAGGAGGAAATGAGACTATGTGGCATAAACGAACATCCATCAAACGCGATTAACAACGTGGGAGACGAAGTGAGCTCAAGAGAGCCAATGGATTTCCAACAAGATAAAAAAAATTACACACGTCAAAGCACATTCATCAATGAAATTTCTTCCAATAACGTGCTTTGTGTACACAACATTGATTTGGAAGGTTGTGTGATAAGGAAGATTAAGATTGACATATGTAGCATCAAACTTGATAACATGTTGGCTTGAGGAGTCAGTGGCTCCTATAGCATATAACAATGCAACTTGTTTCACATGGCAACTTTGAAGTGCCTCTAGGGCCAACATCGCACAGGGTGTCTGAGCTAATTCCTTAATAATGGAATAGTTGGGTGTGGCTTGAGCATTCAGATTGTATGACAAATGCTTGTGCACACCTTTCAGTATGCATGTCATTATTCCTCCGCCCCCACACTTCTCTATATGTAGAGAATTTTGGGGATCGAAATTTTCTTTCCCTTTGGATGTCGACTCAGGATTACCATAATCACGGGTCCTAGTTGAAACATCGATCTCCTTTTTTGAGTTCACCATATTGATGAAGGACATTGTTCCATCCCAAAAAGGTGCATTTTGGGTTTCCCCTTGTGGAGTTCCACTAGAAGATCCTGTCAACATAATCTATCCCTGTGGGAATGGGCTCATCGGTACAACATGTTGTTGTTGCACTAATAGGCGTTGAGCCTCTTCAATCTTGGGACATTGATGGGTAAGGTAATGGTCACTACAAAGCTTGCAAGGAAACTTCACCTTTTTCTTTTCCTTCTTATCCCCCCCAACATTCACATCAAACTTCATGTTCTTATTGTTGTTTCCACCTCCCTTTTTATTTGTACAAATTTTCTTCCCTCCGGATTGTTGGCTACCCTTTGGGTTCGTCAACTGCACAATGTGCACATCCGATGATTTTATGGTGGAAATTGTCGAAGTCGTAGTTTGATTGACCGTAGAAGGATGAATTCTCATCTATTTTATCTAGTTCACAACCAAATATGTGGTAGTTTTATTGACAGTGTTATCCCCATTTTGTGGCATAACTAAGGAGATTGTGTCTCGAGGCCCTTAGGTTGTAGATATGGAGTATCGAGAGACTACATGCCCAACAATATCCACTTGCAGAAATGGAGACCCTTCTCACCACCACAGAGGTCATAGATTTTCAGATGGCATCCACCACACCAGCTGGCTTCCGAGAGGCACTGGGCCTTGCTCCATGAGGTACAAGTCATGTATTATGGTGAGTGTCATTTCAATATTTTTGTCATTTGAGTATGTTGTATCTTAGACTGCTTTAGATTTCATGACATATGCTTGGACATTATTCCTTTTTCCTTGTTTCACCTTGGTGGTTGGCATTGTTCCCTAGTAAGTGGTATTCCTTGGGAATGAGTTTGCTACTAGAAACTCCATTGAAGAGCCATCGTACCTCTCCTATCCATACTTACTACTTTTCATCACTTTAACCCCCCCTTTCCTTGTCTCTTTGGATTTTAGGGTGTATTTACCCAAGAAGGGGTTGTCCCTCATTCCATGGGAAGAAGGGGTTGAAGGCCCAGAGAGATTGTTTTTGGGTGAAATATAAAATCCTATGTATAAACATTCCATATTTTTTGTCGAGGGATCCCCAAAGAAAGCAATGAAATACTTATATGTAAGAAAAGGGGGACCCACAAGAATAAATGATAGAATTCTTAGGGGGTTAGTTGGAGGATAGGAGGTCTCATAACAAGCCGGCCTATCATGATCATGGGTATCTAGCGGTATGACATTACCATCATCTCGCCACCAAGCCAAGGTAGTGGCTCTCAGTGGCACAATTGAGAGAAAGGGGATCTTATCACGAGCCAACCTTCTCATTTTTGCAAGGTATTTGTGAGTGACACTTTCATTATATGGACACCACGCCAGGACAGTGGCCTCCAACTCATCCTTAAAACATGAAAGAAACAAAGAATGGAAAAATTATGGGCTTGGAAAAATTGCATTGCAAACGAAGGTGTCACACACCCTCTACAGAGGCACCCATGAATGAGACACTACAACCCCTTGTACATCATGAACCCCATGCCCATTGGGTCTTGGTCCTTAACTACTTCATCCAATTTACATGGCTTAGAGAGGAATCACTTGGGAAATACTCCTTGACCTAGGAAAGATCTACCCAATAGAACACCTCGTCAACCCTCCCATATCCAAGCTTGGCAAGTCGCATAATGTCTTTGAGCACTTACTTGTTTGACATGGTAATCTTTGATGCACATGCTTAGGTGGCTCATTTATTGATTTGATTTACTCACCATGATGTTATGACTTGAGATCATTGGAGGGTGTGCTTATTTGTCTTTGGAGGACCTAGTTGGTGGATAGTTTTGGAGGAATAAGCCTAGCTTGGGCTTCCATGGGACTTGAATCCCACAGGTTTGATGCCAAGGGCATGCATGCCAAATGAGAGAGATGTACCTTTGTAGGCCTAAAATATGACTTGAGAGACATGACCTAGCCCTCACATGCCAAATGTTTTTCCTAGCAGAGGAAAAACATCACCTTTGGAGGCTTGACGTCATGCTTGAGGGGATTGAGGTGGTGATGACTGCATATGGCACGTTTTGAAGGAAGGAACCCTTGGATCATGAAGTAGAAGGTTGGATTGGAAACACATGGCCTTTATAGGCCCAACCCTATCATCTCCTACTCAATGTTTGACCTAAACGTCCCAAAACGTCCCTCCTAAAGGAGTGACATCACTCTTAGGGTTTTCATTTGTGCAAAAAGTGAAAATTAGAATGAATTGTTTAATATTATTTTGTAAAGGGGAAGGATTAGGGTTGTTGACCCCCAATCTTTTGGTTTACCCTAGAATTATGTGGACAAACTATGTTAGTGACATTTTGTATAAATAGAGATCACAAGATCTCATTTTAAAAACATAACTCTCCCATTGTGAGTAGTATTGGACTGAAATTTTCACTATCTTTGGATATTTTCTCTCTTGTGCTCTTGTGTATGGATATATCTTTGGTTATTGGTTGATGGAAGTGGTGCACTAGCCTTGGAAGGCTCTTCTTTGCTATTATGGTGGTTTATCTTAGCATTTTCCTTGAATTGGTAAGGATTTTTACTTTGTATTATCATTTGTGTTCAAGTCAAGTTTATTTTGCTAGATCTGGGTGGGAAGTATAAGGGCATACACCCCCACCTTAGCCTCCATCACTTTATGCTTAAATTTTATTATCTTAACAAGGGTTTGCTAAGAGAAGTATAAGTGCATACACGCTCTTAGCCTAAACCCTAGCTAGGGTTACTTGCCTTGGGGAGTAAGAGGATTTATACCCCCAAGGAGGTAGTACCTCTAGCTATTTATTTGCTTGACTCCATTAACCCAATCATTAAAGACACTAGTCATTACTTTTTGCATTGGAGAAATAAATTGTTGCCTTGGTAAACATGAAATTTTCAAGTTTTGAAGTTGTCTCTTTTGGAAGTTGTTCCTTGAGCCTTTGGCTCTCTTACCTCATTGAGGCATCCTATTTCAACCATTAATTCTTTTTTTTGTTACAAAACCAACCTACAACCATAAGGCTGCAGAAAATCTAACCCTTTAACCCCTAATAACTCCTAAACTAACCATAGTACTAACCCCTAATTTTTACCTAACTCTCTACTAACCCTAGAGCACTTGTTGGGCTAGTTAGAAGTGGTTTCCAGTGGCTGATTTTTCTGCTATTAATCTTGGTTTTCTACAGCCATAAGGCTGATAAATATCACTGCAACAATCCTTTGTTTCAACCTTGCTTTTTGTTCTAGAGTATTGCTTAATCATTGTTGAGTTGAGCTAGCTTTCACTAGATTGTCTATCGTTTATTTTATCATATTCTTAGCACTTATATTGAATCATTTACTATATTTTATGAGCTGATATATATCACTTACTTTTATTTCAATTAGGGAAAACAAAATTAACTTGATTTTCCAACTAACGTATTATAATCATCCTGGGTTTTCTTTGTGTCTTGGGAAAGTACTTTACTCTCGACAGGTCACTCAACTCACTTTTCAATCCTTAAGCCTTCCCAAGCTCTTCCTACCATTTATAATTGACCTCTAGGGACATCCATTCATACTTATCATTTTCCATCTCAATCCCCCCTAGGGTCACTGAGATCCCTCCCTTGAGGTGACTACCTTGGCTCTAAAGTGACGGGGACACCTACCTAAGGTGACAATGGGTAGGTTCTCTCTAAGTTGTCACCAATTGGTGGTTGTGTCGGGCTTTTCCCAACCTACAACTTGTGCAATAACAGACAGAACTAACAATTTCATCGGCATGTGGTCTAGACTTCACTTTGACGGGTTAGTACCCAGTCACGGTGCATTCAGTGTTATCTCATAAAGGATCTCAGATTGCGAATAGAAAAAATCTAACTTTTGGGCCTTGAAAATAGCCTCCTCCTTAGAGGACACTCCTGATATAAACACATCCTTGGAAATGTAGGGCAACAAGGACTTTAAGAACCATTCCATGA
Source organism: Picea sitchensis (assembly GCA_010110895.2). Classification (NCBI taxonomy): domain Eukaryota; kingdom Viridiplantae; phylum Streptophyta; class Pinopsida; order Pinales; family Pinaceae; genus Picea; species Picea sitchensis. The sequence continues at coordinate 242,664 of SNQJ01S0005073.1, forward strand.
GGAAATCAGTAGGGATATTAACGTTGATCATTCTCTTCCACCTCTTCCACTATTGGATATGATCTGAAATATGAGTGGCTTTTTCCTACTTAAGCGTGGACAATAAATTGGTGATGGCATCATACCTAAATGGAATCTGTAAATGGCTTAGAAAAACCAAATCCAAGTCATGAAAAGTGTGAAATGTTGCCATAAACAGAAGCCTCAAATGATGCCCAGAATTCCAACTAGTGGGGTTGGAGCTGTCGGGTTGACTAACAGTCGGAAAAGGATACCCTGGATTGTTATTGGACCTAGGTTTCCAAGAAGAGTTCACTAGTGGGCCATGTTTTGTATTTAAACCTTGAAATATCTTGTTATAATTAGGAAAACCTCCACCCATCTGGTTTCCATATGAGAAAGTAGGGTTTCCCCCTACAGACATTCGTTGTGAATGGAAATCCCCTTGAATCAGGTTGTTTTGAATCAAGAATGGGTTATCCCCCAATGACATTCCTTTCTAAGGGTACAAACGTTGTGTAGGATTCCATTAACCTTGGAAGGGGTCACCCCCTGCCAACATTCTAGACGAAGGGAAAGGATTGCCCCTAAACCAACCAAATAGCATGAAAGGGTTTGAAGATGAAGGCATGTCGGAGGATTGGAATCCTCCGCCCATAAAACCACCCCATCCCTTGAATGGATTAGGGCCTGAAGACGGGAAATAATCGCTTCCAAGTGAGGGGAATGATGGAGGAATGTGCCCTCTGCCACAAGGAAAATCTTGAAGGGGAGTTGAAGAACTCCCAGCTCCAATGTTAATACTTTGAGGAATTGAGATTCGACTAAGAACCAACTGATACATTTTGGATGTCGATCGATGGAATTCTAAACGAAAAATCATTAGACACCAAAGACAATGAAGAGGCCACACTCAAAGTTTGAGTGGACCCAAAGATTAGTGGCACATAACCACTGAAAGATGCAACTATTGTGGTTTGAACCACATTATTCGTTTGGTTAGAAAGAAAAGGACATCGAACTCCTCCCCTAACTATGACTGAAGTGGGGGTTGCAAGGGCCCCTATCCTAGACAATTCTAAAGTGTCATCCATAATATCCCACCGAAGAGGGCGATTATCAGTGTTATACAACCCGGGAGTCGAAAGGCACAAAATAACTGGATCATCTGATCCAGTCAATGGAGGGTTAAAGGGTCTAATTAATTCTTCATATTTTAGATCTGATAAACGCATAACCTCCAGCGCAAAAGTGTTTGGATCTATGGTCTCTATCTCAACAATTTCAATGGGACCAATTGGTACAAAAGTGTCGGTTTGATTGATTCGATGCCTTAAGGCAGGAATCAAAGAATTCAATTCATCAATCAGAAGGTATTAAACTCTCTAATATTGACGAAGCGGTTCATCAACCACTTTAAATCAAAAACTCAAGGTGGAAATCGACATTATTAGTAAGGTCATCTACACACACAAATCACACCACTATAAAATCCCTAAGGAAACAACAAATACAAACAACTTCCTCAATACTCCAGCTCGAGTGGGTTAGGTCGTGAGACTGCATTAGTAACAAAGTTAGGCAAAGGCCCTTCTGGATGATAACACAAGTTGATTAAGTCTCGTGAACCAAAGAACGAAGAAGTGATAGGCATTCACCCCTACCTCCACTAACCATCCCTACCCAGTGCAAGTACCCTTGCTTCGCGGGGTACCCCCCAGGGGTACTGAATAGTGTGATATGATGTCTTCCCTAAGTACCATAGGAAACCCCCCACAGTCACCTATAAGAAACTTAGGAAAGGAAACTAAGGATACTAACTCCCAGTCAGCATCTGGGGGAACAATCGATAGTCGGGATCGAATGTATGGGCAGCGTGACAAAGCCCGAAGCCTCGAAAGTGTTACCTCCCAAGGAGGTATGGACAACCCACGTATACGATCTCTTTGCAATTTTTGGTCAAGCTTCGGAGGGGTCATATACTTGATGCTTCCTCATGTGACCTTCTATTTAACTCATATGTTAGAGGAGTTTACTGGACACACATATACGACAGTTGAGTTTTAACTCTCCCTATCTCAGACTCCTAAGTTGTTTTAATGTCCTTGGACAGTTATCTCTCCAAACCTATTCCAAGGCCCTGCACCTAAAATAGTTTGTTTTAATATATTTTAGTTATGCATTCATTTTAAGGAGTTGTTGTTTACTCAAAAAGGTAGTGAATGCAACTGAGTGGTGTTTTAGAGACACACAAAAGAAAAGTAAAAAACACTTATAAGAAGATTGTTATGCAATAAACTTTTTCTTCAAATGAAAGTAGTGTAAAAAGAACTTCAAAAAGTGAAAACTCTTTATGACCTTAATGATATGCAAGAAATACCAATTTCCATCCATATGCAATGGAATACTTATGCAAATTTCATGAATGCAATGCAACTATTTGAAAATGAGCAAAACTACACTACCTTTTCACTAAAACTTTAACTAACTTTTGTAAAAATCGAAGTATTTCAAAATTAAAAGAGTATCTTGAAATGAATAAGCACTAAGAACATAAAGTATACTTCAAAAAGAGTTATTCTTTCTAAGCGAAAAAAAATGAAAGTAAAGACTTAAAAAAAGACACAAAGCAAACCTTGTTTACTTGTTTTTTGTTTTTCTTGTCTTAAAAGCAAAAAGAAAATGAAAACTAAAGAAGATTTTCCTTTTCAAAGAAAAAAAGAAAAAGACAAAGTGAGAATTAGAGAGAAGTACTTGGACCTATTAAAACCTGTGAGGAAAACAAACAAAACTATCCCAGCCAAAAAAGACCTGAGACAAAACTTTTCAAACCACTTCTACAAGCTTGAAAACATAAAGCAAAGAAATGAAAACATTTTTTATTTATTTATAAAAATCCTAAATTATGAACTTCTAAGACTTACAACAAACAAACCATAGCTACAGAACCCAAAAAAGATTCCAAGCACCAAGCCCAACACCCAAAAAATAGAAAAGATCACAAAAAACCTCTCCTACAGAGATGTACACGACAATATCCAATGCATAACACATATGTACCCGACTATATTGAAGGAAAGACGTGTATATACGTGACTATTATAAAGGAACAATGCATATATGGCTCAAAAATTTCCAAAAAGCAAAAGAAACAAGCAATCAACGGGCCATATGAAGCAATAAAAGACTTTGGAAATTAAATGTTACTAAGCTAAGTACCAGAAAGAAGTCTAAACCCAAGAAAACAAAAGCAAACCCCGGAGACTAACCCACTAAGGGGACTCCCCAGTATGGTCGCCAGTTTTGTTTGCGAGGAAATTCCCCTATGGTTGTGGGAAAACCATAACAGATCAATTACCATGTAAATATCACCAAATTCAAAGAAAATCGAACAACAAGCAGTTTGTAACTAATTCTGTCAAAATAACTAACTTTGGGAAAGAAAGTAAGAAGAACTCACCTGAGGTCCAACGTCCGAAGTAGATCCAAAGCTTGAAGTTCTTTCATTCCTTCTCGATCGCTCCTTCCCGAACTTGCAAAACTTGCACACACAGGACTATGAAGGAGGCTAGTCATTTTAATAACTAACTAGTTATTATGACAACTAACTATAGTTAATTTTATCAAAGATAGAAATTATTTGTAGGAATTAATGTTCTAAACAAATAAGAATTCAACAACAATGTAAGAACACCATGAATAGAAGGAATGAGCATATTTATCTTAAACACAATAGTCTTAGGTGTAGTCGTTACATGCTCTATCGTGACACTACTCCTCAAAAGGACCCTAGGTCTCTCCACCCAAGCTACTACTTATGCGGCAATTCTCTAACTCTGATGCATAGGGGAACTCAAAGAAAACTCAGGAAAGTTTCTTAGTCAGATAGGTAAGTCCACATAAGTGCTTGAAAATAACGGTTTCCAGGTCCGAGTGATAGAATAGCAAGGGAAATTCAGGGGCTTGCAAACATGGAGGTATTTAGCCAACATGACATTGCTTTCTCATTCATTACCTTTCTCCCCATGGGTAATGCTCCATTTATATCATCTCTAAGCAATTAGAGATGGTTAAGTATGGGTCAAAGGAGTTAGGTAACTAACCAAACCTGTAACTCAACTTGCAATTAGGAAAAAAAACAAAATTTGAGAATTTAACGACATGTACGCAACTTTCCTTTGAGCAACCCGCATACACGCATGTCGTATAATTGTTAGGGTGCGTACAAGTTCCAAAACATTATTTTTTAGATGGTTAAGAGGAAGTATGGGGAAATTTTCTTTACAAGTAGGATAGGGACTAGGCCAACAAATTCATCAATACTTCAACGGTGGCAATTGATGCTATAATAATCCTCCAATATAACTTGGTATCAAGGGATTAGTTTATTGATCCAATATTCTATTGTGCATCCCCCTACACATTTAGACCCAATAATTTTTCTTCAAGGTAAAAGATACAATTTTCTCATTCCCCACTCTCTATAGAGTAAGTTTCTCATAATATTTTCTATCTCATCCAAAACCCCATCAGGGATAATCATCATTGAGATTTGAAACAATAATTTTCTAAAAGACTTATTGTATAATGATTATTATTCCTACCATGAAAATACTTTTGTTTGTCATATCTCAAACCTTTTTTAATCTTGTCTATAATTATTGAGATTCACTCCCAACTCTACAATTTCTTAGAGAGATCTGGAATCTAAGATAACTAGTACGAGAACTCAACTACCTAAAAAATAAAATTTTATTTTTTCCTTTGTTGAATTCAAATGTTTAATATAATGAATAAAACTTTTAACTTTTCTTAACCTCTTTTATAACCTAATGCCTCTTCAAAATATCAAAAAAGTTTATTCGAATTCCTTGCTCTTGGCACATTAGATTTCGCCAAAAAGAATACTATCATCCACAAATTGAGCATGGGTAGTAACATTAAGATTTGATGAGATCTACAAACCTTTTATTATACCTTCCCGCCTTGCTTTGGACATGGATTTTCCCAATAATTCTATCATAAATATGAACAAGAGTGAAGAGAGAGGGCATCCTTGTCTCGTGACTCTTAAGAACCTAACGAAGTTTGAGGGTTCTCCATTTATGAGAATCAACAAATATGTTATGATAAACATTGAGATACCCGATTTATTCACTCCTAGCATAATCCAAATCACAATGCACTAATCTCAAAAAAATGCATTGCACTCTATCATGAGCTTTTACCATATCTAGTTTGAGAAACATACCACTTTCCTTTATGAATTTTACTAGATGGATTGAATATTGAAACAAAACCAAACTATCATAAATTTGCCTCCATTATAAAAATTCTTTGTATTTTTTTAGAATTAGATAGATATAACTAGTTTTGACCTTATCGCAATTGATTTGGCTATAATTTGTAAGGTATTGCAAATAGATATGGACTTGATGGAATCAAGGCTCAATGTTGGCTCTATTTTCAAGGATGATGGTAAGAAAGGTAAAATACAAGGCTTTAAGAATTCTTCATGTTTTATTTAATTCCTTTATTGTATCCAATAGTCTCTATTAACAAAATGTCACATATTTTGATACAAATCTACAAGACTTTGTAAGGACCTAGGACCGTATTTTTTTGGCAAAAAAACACCTCATGTATCTCATATTTTGTCATAAGGGTCATCATTTTTTCGTTAAACTCATTTTTTTAGGATCTTAGTAATGTTTATCAGTACATATCAAAACTTGCTTGATACCCATCTCTTGAATATGTCAAGAGATTGGGAAGAATAGCTTAGCTAATATTTGTAAGGTCTTCCACCACCACATTATTATTTGATGTCTAATGTCTTGTTGTAGGCTTTATTTTTCTAAGTAACCTTGTGGAAGAAGGCAATATTTCTATCCCCTCCTTGGGCCATTTCATTTTGGACTATTGTTTCCAAAACATGAATGGGCTATTGTTTCCAAAAGATGGCTTCCCTTTAGTAAACTTCATCCAAGTGTTTCACAAGTCATCTTCCTTTTCTAACAATTTTTTACTCCTTTATCTTCCATTTTTTCCATGGAGAGAGAGAATCCTTCTCTAAGTTCATCTTTTTCTAAGAAATATTCCAAACATTTAACTTGCCTTTAACGTTTGGAGTTTATTTGTGAAAGATAAACATTTTCAGTCCTTCAATATTTGATACTTTGTTCCACATTCTCTTCTTTTTTTTTCCAAATCAATGTGATCAAATCACATTACTTCAAATTTTAAAAGTATTTTCGTAGACTTATCTATAAAAAATATATCTAAACTAATGAGCAAAATGGCTAGAAGTATCCCTTCAAAAAGAAAGTTTCAATTTTGAAACCCATCTCTTCCCAATCTTCAATAGTCACAAAATTAAATAGTCTTTTAGTAATGAAATATTTTCCTTTTCTCTTATTATTCCAAGTTTAATTTCCATCCTTAGATTCTATATCCATGAAAAAATGTGGCTTAACGTAGTCATTTAAAAAAAAACTCATGCTACTAGCTACACCCTTCCTTTTCATGTGCTTCCATGATGATATTTAAATCCCCTTAAGGTCCATGAAATATTCAAGTGTTTTTCTCTTCCCTACGATATTAGGTCCCAACAAATGGGTTCAATAATTTCTATATTTGACTCTACATGTCAAATAACAAAAGGTAAGTTATGAGTTTTAGGAAAAAATAATTACAACTACATATAATATTTCATGATTGATGCTCATGATTTTCATGACATTGGGGTTTACCCATATTGTTAGTCCCTCAAATTTTCTAGTAGATCTCTTATAAATACCTTCAATTAAATTCAAAACGTATTTTTTAATAGAGTCCATTTTTCCTCAAGTTTTCTCAAATAAGAAGTAACATTGGATATTTTGAATTTAATATTCCTTTTTAGGCTTCTCTTCTTTGTTTTAGGACCAGTTCCTAAAATGCTTTGAGACAATCTTCAATGGGGAAAAAAATGAATACTCCTTTTAGTAGGACTCTAAATATAGGGTTTTCTAACCTCTAAGGATCATGAAACCCAAGACATCCTTATCACAATTTTGAAAGGATGGGAGCTTACTTCCCAAGGGTCGTAAAACATGAGAAAACCTTATCATTGTTTTGAAATGATGGGGGCTTAGTGACCCGATTGCAAAAATATTTCAATGTTTTTTGTGACTCATTTGAAAATTTTGTTCAAATTTCTTCCTATAAATTTTTAGTCATTTTTTTCCTACTAGAATACCTAGATTGACCCATGTTTCATTTGGATCTGTAGTGTACAAGGCTATGTGTGTTAGGCATTTTTTTTGTCTTCTTTGGGACTTTATGAAAAGTCTCTCGTATGGATTGGTCTTGAGTGTTAGACACTAGCCCCTAGTTAGAGACATCAACTTCCCCCTTCTTAGGAGAGGGATCACAAGGAGCAATAACAGAAGGGGAATTACTAGGAAGAGTATTAGGGTAGTTACATCCACTATAATATTTTCAATTGAAACTTTAGGGCAAGAGGAAGCAAAGTTATGTGGGTCTTCTACTTATTTATTCAAATATGAAAATTAAACATGGATAAGGATATTACATGTTTCTTTTCATACCTTCTTTGTAGCTTTGGGGCCTGATTTAGATTTAACCTTTAAAAAACCTTAATTGTCTTTCCTAGGTGGCTTTAACAATAACTTATTTTCCAAATGGCCATATTCATGTCATGATCTACGTTTAGGCATAAAGTTTTCATAATCTGGGTCTTTCTTGTGAACTTTAGTTCCCATATTAATTGATAAATTTTTAATAATAGGTTTACCAAGATCCATGATGACACATATATAAGAACCAACAACCATATTCTTTTGTATCATGAGCTATAATTTTTTTACAAAAGTCCCCAATCCATTTCTATTTTTCTACAAGCCATGATCATTCCAAAATTCAAAGTGGAGAAAAAAAAGGCATACCTATAAATTCCTTGATAGCATATCCAATCTAGAATAAAGAGTAACGGAGGGGTATTTCATATAGAGTCTAACTCTATTATTAAGCCATGGACCCCTTTGAAAATCCTCTCTCTTCTTGTCATGGATGTATATATCAATATGATCTCAGTAGAGCAATATGAACATTTCCTTGGACTTTCCATTTATAAGTAATCCAACTCTTAATATATGTTTAGAGGGCTAGAGGCCCGTGAATCTATTGATTAGACCCCATAATCAAAGTTTCGCAAGTCCCCCCACATCCACTAAATTTATCTCCACGAGTGACTCTAATTCTCTTTTATCTAGTAATGATTATTTGGGTCCAAGCCAAACTCCCTTTAGGTTGCTTTAATTCTTGGGATGGGAGTTCACTTACCATTGACACCATCTCCTTGAATATTTTTGGTTTTGATCCCATGGATTCTCACCTCGGTCCACTCTACTCTACCTCCACATATCTAGAGTATAATGAATCACCATTTTTTTTTTTATAATCAAAACAACTAGCTAGTCGTAATGGAACACCTACATACACAAATATTATTGTTGGTTCATGGTCATGTGACTTACATACATGTGTGAAATTGTTTTAAATTACATAAAATATATATCCAACCCCTTCAATGTATGTGCACGATCTTCTTTTTAAGTCAAGAAGTAATATGAGAAGTTAATAAAACTTGATTTTGGATTTTTGGTGTCACTATAACAACTAAATGCACAAACAAAAATATTATCGATGGTGCAATGGACTATGTGGAAATGATACAATGAATCATCAAGATAGAATATGATGAATCACTTAAGTTAGTAATCTTGAAATGAAAGTGGTTTGAAATATTTAATGTATCTTGCTCAACAAAGTTTTCACCTATGAAAAATGAGCTATATTTAGATGACAAAACTAGGTGGGTTGTGTTTCCATACACAAGGACAACAAAGAGGATGATAGGAAAAGTGATCTATATATATTTATGTGACAAATGATGAAGATGAAGGATGACTAATCAATATTCACGATCTTGCATAAAGGTAGAGTTGGTCAAATTATAATGTATATTAATAAGTTGACTATGACTAACTCATATTTCAAAACTTTGTTCAATTTATATGGTTGGAAATCAATAATATTAAATTTTGTATGTTGAAATATGTTATTTTCTTTTACTTATAATTATGATTTTCTTTATATTCATATAATGGGATTTCTTATTAAAATACAATGAATTCAATTTTATTGTGTTTAGCATTGATGACTTAATTTTTATTTATTTATATTATGGATTTGAAAATTCTTCAAAACGAAACTTCCAAGATCATAATTCTCATGAATTTCATGCCATCACTCTAAAGGTGGAACACCATTTGAAATTTTAATCTAGAGGGGCATGAGGATAACTTACCCAACTTCACGACCATAATGGTTATATCGCCTTCTAACCACCCTTGTATGGGTGAACTGCCTAGATTTATAAGATTTGAACACTGATGGGGGCTCAGGCAATGCCCTTCTTTCACCAATGTGGTAGAAAATTATCAAAATAATTTCTAAAACCTCTGATAAATCTCCACACATCTTGTAGATTTCTAGATAAATTTAAGGCCATAGCAAAACATGAGATCCAACAGGTCATGAATTATTATTATTATTTTAAACAAGAACGTGTATATTTGTATTAGAAAATTGTTACAGTCACACTAGTAAGCACAATAATATATACGAGGTGACTATATAATAAAACATTATGAGAAAGGTCCAAAATTTGAGGTAGACTATCTATGAGAATAAAACAATCCTTCATAGATGATTTCTAAAAACTACTAGAACTATAGATTCAGAAAGAAAAAAAAACTCATAATATCAAGCAAAATTTAAAAAACATCATACAATATTATTGAATAAAAACATGTTGACTATAAGCTTCCTCCTACTTCTCTACAATGTTCATGAATTTTTAGTCCATAGTTAGCATGTCCACATCCCCCTATTGTTGTTATTTTGTTTCCTCTTCTTTAACCTCCTCCACTACATACTAAATGACAACCTAGAAATTCAATTAGTTGAAGTATTGTTTCTTACTAGTCCCACAACCAAGTGTAAGATAGTAGTGTACTCATATTGAAGGTCCTCAATCTATCACCTCTGACTATGTAGGGTTTCCATTATGAGGGAAAATTTAGAATTTATGGCCTCTTCCTGGGATTGCATTCTACCAGTTATTCAAAATATTCAGTTGCGATTATCAGTGATATAGTCCTCTTGTCTTCTTAAAACTCTGTGGATTTCAGTAGTTTCACACAATGGGCATCTCCCAAAATTCCCATGATCCATTTTTATATCCAAACATACACATATATGGACCCTTTATAACCACTCACAACACTCGGACAAGCAATCCTAGATTCATAGTCCAACATTCCCTCATAAATAAAGAGGGAAGATAGAATGCTAAGCTTTAGCAATTTTGAGATAATAAAAGCAGGGGGCTTCTAAAGAAACAAGTAGCACCAAAGAAGAGGGACCACACAATATAACCTAGACAAGCCACACAAACCAACAACTTTAGAGCCATGCCAACCAATGTGACTCATACTACTTGGACCCAAACGACCAAGCCAACAATCAAAACCCTCCAATTCAGAGCCAATAATAAAGCCATTAAATTCTCACAAATGAGGGTTAACCATATCCAGGATCCCACAAGGATAAACCAGAAGAGAAAAATTATAATTCAAATCCCTAATTCAAACTAGGTCGAAGTAGAACCATGAACCACATACCAAAAAAACACCATAGATCCTCAAACAACAAACCAATGTTGAGATCCATTATCCCAATTGTAAGAAGACTAAACCACTGAAGAATTTGATTTGCTTGATCTCTCATTAAACCTTGAGTGTGTGAGTGATCGAGGTGGATATCAGTGGCCACCCACCTTTTCCAACTGGCTCAAAACAGTTTTGTGGCAATTTTGGTAATTTACTATTTTAGCAGTGTTTCACTTTCGGAGTCGTTTTGAGGCCCTAAACGATATTTTTTGGGAAAACGGGGAGAAACAAATTACTTCATTATATATTATCCCAAAAATGAATCTCCTCGGCGATACCTTTCCAACGGTCTATCATGCGCCTAAAACAGAGATCGTATGCAAAAGTTACGACCCCGGGAATTTGATGTACTAACTTACCCAAACGGGGCCCACATGACTTTTGGTGCTTCATCTCCTAGGGTTAGGATTTTGGATGTATATGGTTTTTGGCATTCCTGTTTATTGTAAAAATTCCTTCACAACCTCATTTTAATCCTCTTCTTGTGAATGAGCGCAGCCGTCACATCTCTTCTCAGGGATAAGCCGCCACCATTCCAGCAAGCTTGTTTCCGCTGCATTTTACAGTTTCAACTTATTTCCTTATTGAATAGAAAACCAGATTTTATGTATCTCTATTATTTTGTGTTAAGCACCTATTAATAATCTGTATCAGTGGTATCAGAGCGGTGTACTCCTTGTCGTCTTAATGCATGTCCCCAACGAGGTCGGAGTACAAAGAGATGGGTATCGAGCTTGTTTATCTTGAGGAAAAAAGCTCTCGCACACCCAAGCGACCTCTCATGGCAAGAGAAAATAAATATGACGGCACAAGAGATCCTTTCAAACTATTGATTGAGGAATCCCTCACGCAACAAAGGAACGAAATGATGGATAGTTTCGTGCAAATCCTTCGGCGGCTACCAACAAACGACGCATCTTCTTCGAGCAGAGGCACCGCCCCCTTCAAGGTACAAATAAACTTTGATATTCCTATATTTGAAGGTTATATAGACACAGATGCTATATACAAGTGGTTGAATCTACTAGAAGGGTATTTGTTTGTCCATAATTTTTTGAATAGAGAAAAGATTACTTTTGCGCTCCTCAAAGTCGTTCCCCATGTCAAAGATTAGTGGGAAAATTTCTGTGAGCAAAAGGAAACAAAGGAACCCTCATTATTTACCATCATGGCCACCTGAGAATCCTTCATGGATGTTATTGAGGAACAATACTACCCTGTCGGAAGTTATGACGACTTGTATACCAAATGGACCACACTGCGGCAAGAAAGAGACCAAGTAGTGCCAGATTTCACAAATATCTTCCATACCTTGTGCACCAAGATGGGTATCAAATATTCAGAGTAACATCTGGTGCTCAAGTATCGTGGTGCTCTACATAGATACATCCAGACTGAAATGGAATTCTGGACATTTCATTCTTGGGCGCAGCCTACCGATATGTCGTCAAAATCGAGCAGAAGCTCAAACAAAAGATGCGGAAATTTGGGCCTGGGAACCCCTCGCAACAAAAGCCAGGAAAGGGCGGCCCCAACCCACAAAACAAAGGATAGAGAAAATNGAGGAACAATACTACCCTGTCGGAAGTTATGACGACTTGTATACCAAATGGACCACACTGCGGCAAGAAAGAGACCAAGTAGTGCCAGATTTCACAAATATCTTCCATACCTTGTGCACCAAGCTGGGTATCAAATATTCAGAGTAACATCTGGTGCTCAAGTATCGCGGTGCTCTACATAGATACATCCAGACTGAAATGGAATTCTGGACATTTCATTCTTGGGCGCAGCCTATCGATATGTCGTCAAAATCGAGCAGAAGCTCAAACAAAAGATGCGGAAATTTGGGCTTGGGAACCCCTTGCAACAAAAGCCAGGAAAGGGCGGCCCCAACCCACAAAACAAAGGATAGAGAAAATATGGACAGTATCATTACAACCAGTCCAAGCCGCAAGCAAAGAAGGACACAGGAAAGACAAAGAAAGATACCAGGAAGTGGTGTGACTTCCATAAGAGCCCTTGGCATAACACTGTTGACTGTTGCTCAAAGTAGTCATTGGTGGCTGAAGTGAAAGCCTCTGAATCAGATGCGGGTTCTGACTCTGAGCCAGAACCAGAAAGGGGAAGATGGATCATTGACACAGAACCCAATGCCATCATTTCTACCACCAAGCTCCAGCCTAGTGAACCAGATGAGCCAGAAGAAGGAGAGTGCCTCTTCCATTCACAAATGTGGGTAAAAGGCACTCTGCTGCACTTCATTGTTGATAGCGGTAGCCATAAGAAACTCATCTCAACATAGGTTTTCAAGCGGTTGGCCCTACCGACAATGCCTCACCCACAAAATTACACCATTGGATAGCTTCACCAAGGAAGCAATCTCCGCGTCAGCCAACAATGTCAACTATCATACGGCATCAAGCCCTTCAAATACGAGATATTGTGTGATGTTGCTCCTCTAAAAGTTTGTGATGTTATGTTGGGCCAACCTTATTTATGCAAACGTCATGTTGTATATGATTCTAGGCCTCGTAGTGTTATTATTACTTTGAGCAGGAAATTGTATAGGATACCCGAGGCAGTCCCACCTAGTGTTATTTCCTTGATCTCTGCTAAGCAATGCAGGAAGGTCATCTCGCAGACGAGGAAGTTTGTCTTCTTCATGATTCACTCTCAAAATAAGCGAAAGATCGTAGCCACATCCAAGGTCTCTGCAGCCGACCTCTCCACACAGCAGAAGCAAGTAGATAAGTTCATGGAAGAATAATTGAATATCTTATCCTCGCCTATCGAGATACCTCTGCACTGTCAGGTCAAGCACCCCATCGATCTGACACTCAACGCACTGCTTCCCAATGGGAAAGTCTATCGTCACTCTATGTTAGAGAATGAGGATATCAAGCGACAGATCCAAGAACTTCTCCACAAGGGGCACATCCGTCCCATCTCATCACCTTGTGGGAGCCCAATCATGTTGGTATAGAAGAAAGATGGAACATGGCGACTCTGCATTGATTACCAGACTCTGAATAAAATGAGATTTTGAAATCGGTACCCGATTCCCCGAATCTTCGAACTCCTTGATCAACTCACGAGGGCCAAATACTTCAATAAGATTGATCTGAAGTTTGGCTACCACCAGGTCCTGATAGAACAAACAGATGTATGGAAGACCGCCTTCAAGTCAAAGGAAGACCTTTTTGAATGGTTGGTCATACCCTTTGGTTTGACAAATGCTCCAACCACTTTCATGAGGATGATGGACGATATCCTGTGACCATTCACTAATACATTTTTAGTGGTGTATCTGGATGACATTCTCATTTAAATAAATACTTGGGCCGAACACTTGCAGAATATTCAGTAGGTTCTGCACACCTTGCGGAAGCACAAGCTATACGCCAACTTGGAAAAATGCTCCTTCGGCATGGACAGGGGCCATTACCTAGGCTACATTGTTGATCAGCATGGTGTACATGTGGATCCAACCAAGATCAAATTCATCCATCACTGGGCAGCCCAAACCACACTCACTAAGCTTTAGAGCTTCTTGGGACTTGTCAATTTCTACCGCAGGTTCGTGTTGGGATTCTCCCATATTGCATGGGACCTCAACTAAATAACCAGGGGTGGTGGTAAGGAAAAATTTGCATGGGGTCGGTCCCAACAACAAACGTTCGATGATTTGAAGAAATGATTGTGCTCATCCCTAGTACTTTCACTACCAGACCTGCAATAGCCCTTTGAGATTGAGACAGATGCTTCAGACTATGTTGTGGGTGTTGTTCTCACTCAGCACAGCCACCCCGTGGCCTATCATAGTGAGACACTATCATATGTTGTTGTCCATAAGTACCCTTTTTATGACAAAGAAATGTACTCCATTGTGCAAGCCTGTTATCAATGGAGACATTACATTCTTGGGAAGGAGACAGTCATCCACACTAATCATAAGCCACTATAGTTCATGCAGACATAAGGAAAATTGTAGAATGACCGCCATCAAAATTGGTCCACATACTTGCACCAATTCCACCTCAACATCAAGTATAAAATAAGAAGCACCAATCGTTTTGTTGATTTCCTCAGTAGACCGCTAATCGCAGCACTCACCACGGTGCTAGAATCTTGCGGCCATGAGACCTTTGGGTGGCCCTAACTCTATGAGACAGACCCGAACTTCACCACCACCTACCAAATGTTGGGCACAAATGCAGTTGTCGATAATTTCCATCTTCAGGATGGGTTGTCGTGTCATATGAGCCATACCTGTGTTCCATCAAGTGAGCAAGGGAAGCTGATCTGGGAAGCCCACTATAGTCGGGTGGCAGGACACTTTGGTGTCGAAAAGACAGTGGCGATGCTACATAAACATTTCTATTGGTCGAAACTTCGACAGGAGGTCAGCAAGTATATCAGGTCCTGCACTACATGCGCTATTGCCAAATCGACCACTAAGAAACAGGGCATGTACACCCCTCTTCCTACTCCTGACAGGCCATGGGAATCCATCTCAATGGACTACATGTCGGGCCTCCCATCCACCAAGTGGGGAAATGACTGTGTTTTTATGGTTGTTGATCGATTTTCTAAGATGACGATTATGGTTTCCCACAAGAAGAACATCATAGCAGAGGCCACTGCCAAGATCTTATTTCAACGAGTCTGGGTACATTTTGGAATCCCACAAACCATTGTCTCAGATCGGGACAGTCGATTTCTCAGCACATTCTGGTCGAGCCTCTGGTCACTGTTGGACACCAAGCTCACCAAATCCACGACCTTCTACCCCCAAACAGATGGCCAAACAGAGGTCGTAAATCAAATGATTGTGCATATCCTTTACATGTATAATTAAAAGCACCCTCGCAGATGGGATGAGAGCCTTCCCTATGTCCAACATAGCTACAATCGAGCCCTGCATAGCTCAACTGACCACAACCCCTTTCAGGTGGGGTTGGGTTCCAACCATTGGGTGCCATAGATGTTGCACTTCCCCTTGCGATCACCTCAACCAACTCATCTCCTGCTCCAACTGAAGCTAACAAAGCCACCCGGTTCATTGAGGGGATCCAACACATCCACCAACAGGTTCAGGATATCCTACAGAAGTCCAATGTAAAGTACAAGCGACGCCATGATCAACATCGGGCGCCACATAAGTTTCAGGTGGGCGACAAAGTTTGGTTGCACTTTTAGAAAGAACGCCTTACAGGACCCCATCGGAAGCTTTGCCCACTCTATTATAGGTCGTAACCATCACCAAGGTCGTGGAGGATAATGCTTTTGAGCTCAACATTCCTCCTTTCCTTGGCCTGCACCCAGTGTTCAACGTGGATCTCCTTTTCCCTTACTTCCCACCATTATTGGACACAACAAGCATACAACAAGAATCTAGTGATCATATTGTGGACACACATATCAAGGGCACTCGACAACAAAGGATCCAGCTTTATCGAGTCATCAAAGGAGGACAGTTCCTGCACCAAGGCAAGTGGCTCATCCGGGGCCAAATTCAACAGAAATTTCCTCATCTAATGGGGGAACTCAATGCAATGGATACCATTTCTTCCTAAAGAGGGAGGATTGATCCAGGTGGATATCGGTGCCACCCACCTTTTCCAACTGGCTCAAAACAATTTTCTGGCAATTTTGGTAATTTACTATTTTTAGTAGTTTTTCACTTTCGGAGCCGTTTTGAGGCCCTAAACGACGTTTTTTGGGAAAATGGGGAGAAATATGAAAATTTCATCGATATTTCCCCTAAAATAAATCTTCTCAACGATACCTTTCCAACGGGCTATCATATGCCTAAAACGGACATCGTATGAAAAAGTTATGACCCCGGGAAGTTGATGTACTAACCTACCCAAACGGGGCCCACATGACTTTTGGCGCTTCATCTCCTAGGGTTAGGTTTTTTAATGTCTAGGGTTTTTGGCATTCCTGTTTATTTTAAAAAGGCCTTTAGAGCCTCATTTTAAGCATCTTCTTGCGAATGAGCGCAACCGTCACATCTCTTCTCGGGGATAAGCCGCCACCATTCCAACAAGCTTGTTTTCGCTGCATTTTACAGTTTTAGCTTATTTCGTTATTGAATAGAAAACTAGTTTTATTGTATCTATGTTATTTTTTGTTAAGCACCTGTTAATAATCTGTAGTCATTTCATTCTTCTCATAAAATCTGGATCAGTGGTATCAGAGCGGTTTGATCCTTGTCATCTTAATGCAAGTCCCCAATGGATATGATGGATAGTGTTATCACTCCAGGAAACTTTCCTAGGATGTAAGT
>SNQJ01S0005074.1:5191-27522 GCA_010110895.2 Picea sitchensis
TCATTAAAATATTTTGTTAGACAGAGATCATGTCCTGAGGGATCTATGGTAGAGGGTATATGGTATATCAATCCTTGGTGTATATTAGTTAGTATATTCCTAAATTAGCAACAAAAATCATGAAGGTGTCTTAGATTTGGGGTCTCAATTCCATTGAGAAATTTGAAGGGGAGGTCTTGGTCGGGAAAGGTAGAATGAGGAAAGTGAAAGGTAATTAGATGGTAGAGATCTATAATACTTTGCATTAATATTGATTTATTTATATATTGTACTTATTTAAGTTTTATTTAGCTTCCATGATCAATTGTTATTTATTATTTACTCTAATTACTAATTTTTATTATTTTTTCATACAATTGGTCGAGAGTGGGATGCACTACATTTATACATCGCAAACAATCATGTTTGGATGAAAGTATGGATAGATTGATTTAATATACAATGTAATTGTAGGTTATCATGGGAAGGGGTGCCTACTTTTCTTAAATAATCTCATCGTAATCAAGATACCAATCTTACTAAGAGGGAAATTGATTTAGCATTTGGTTTAAAATATAAACAAGTAAGCATATTATTCACCCACCTCATGTTTCAATTATTTTCCATTCTATTAATCTATGTCATGGTGTGTTTTTTTTATAAAGTTTTACTAAGTCTAAATATCATGTTTATTCATTGACAATTATACACTTTTTACATGTGGGGCATATTGTAGTTGAAACACTACAAGGCTATGTGGTGCAATGGTCATAAATTTTGCATCAAAAAGTTGGATGATAAGAAGAAAAAATATGATTCTAGGATAAATGCAGTAGTTTAGGTCATTAATGTTTCTTCTAGAAGTAACAGGCATCCAACAATATATGGAAATATATATTATGAGTATTTGAATGATATAATCAAGTGTGACTTTAATTCCTTCAAGTTAGTTTTGTTTGAGGTAAAATGGTACATGTTACAGATGAATGAACGTGATCCTGAAAGAACTGTTATTGAGCATGCCAATGGATTTACCATGGTTAATACAAGGATGTTTGAGTTGGGTATAGAAACTTATTCTCTTCTAAGCCAATGTGAGAAGGTATTTTATTCAGAGGTTACAGGTAAAGAAGTTTGGTCGTACGTTGTTAGATATGATCCAAGAGTAAGGCATGTAAAGTATAATGTACCAGAAGAAGATGATATTGAATAAGAACAAGATGCAGAGGAGCACGAGGTAGATGTACCTTCAGATGAAAATGTTCTCGACGATCATATTGACGATGATATTATCGAAAATGACTTTGATGATGATGATGTTGATATAGCCAATCCTTTCAGCGTCGATTATGAACTAGATGATTCATATGTAGACTTGGATGAAGACTTATATGATCAATGATATTGCATAAATGATGAAATGTAGGAGTTGTGTGATCGTTATATATTTTCACAATCGTCATCATAATCATCGTCGTCATCACGGTCATGGTCATCATCATCATCATCATGGGCATGGTCATCATCGTCATCGTATTCATGGTCATGGTCATCATCATCATCATCATCATCATAAGCATCATCATCAACATTGTTATCATTGTCGTCGTCGTCATCATCATCATCGTCATTGTCATTGTCATCATCATCAACAACAACAACAACATTGTCATCGTCATTGTTAATATCACCATGGTCATGGTCATTATCACGATCATCATCATCGTCATCGTCAAGGTCATCATCATAGTCATCATCGTCATTTTCATAGTCATCATCATCACCATTTTCATCATCATCATCATCGTCATGGGCATCGTCGTCGTCGTTGTCATTGCCATCGCCGTGGTCATCATCGTTGTCATCATCGCCATTGTCGAAATCATCTTCATGATAATCATCATTAATGTCATCATCATTTTCATCATCATCGTCATTGTTGTCATAATCATCGTCATCGTCATGGTCATCATCGTTGTCATCATCGTGATTTTCGTAGTCATCATCATCATTGTCATCGTCATCATCATTGGCATTGTCATCATTATCGTTATTTCCATTTTCATGATCATCATCATATCTTCATCAATGTCATCATCATGGTCATCATCATTGTTATCATATTCATTGTTATAGTCTCCATCATCATCATCATCATCATCATTTTCATCGCCATGGACATCATCGACATCATCATCGTCATTTTCAAAGTTTTCATCATCATCATCGACATGATCATCATCATCGTCATTTTCATTTTCATCGCGTCATCATGGTCATCATCATCATTGTCACCGTGATTTTCATATTCATCGTAATCATCATCATCGGTATTGGCATTGTCATCATCATCGGCATTTCCATTTTCATGATCATCATCATATCGTCATCATTGTCATCGTCATAATCATTATCATAATCGTCATCTTCACCACCATAATCAAAAATATAATCCACTCATTCCTTGTATGTTTCAACCCTAACACCTTAAGGGAGGTTCCAATATAACTATGGTAAGGGAGGCATCATCCCCCGTTAGGGTGCTAGGTCTATATTTTATGCATATTTCATTGTTTTATCTTTATAATTGCAGATCTAGTGTTTATTGGTTATATCTAGTGTGCAAGTCATTTTGGACATGGATCACTATTAGAGGACTATCACAACTCTACACTTTAGTGTAAATATATTCATCATCTATAACAATGAGTTCCAAGTGAGTTATGTTCCTTATACCATTTCCATTTGTATCATTATGGCGTCTATCTCACGAAAGGAATTCTTGATTAATTAACCATAGTGAGTTGCTCCAATTTCCTTTTCTAATTTGTTGGTAAAACTTAATTGATCTACCATTATAATCACCTATAGCCTAGGATGTCATTCAAAATAAAATCATAAGATCATAAAACAATAGATTGGATACCAATATGCATCACTATTAGAACCGTCGTTATTGCACCGATAATTGAAAAGGTGACCTCTTTGTACTATCATATTAAGAATATGTGTTAAGAGGTTCCTAAACCCTTAACAGTCTCAATTTTAAGATGTGTTAGGAGGTTGGTAGGTTCCAAGGATTAATTTGAGCTTGGAACTGATCAACTATTAATATTTTGACTTGAACCAAAAAAAATATATTGGGAACATGTAAAACCTAAAACTTTAATTTGCATTGTAAGTCGGTGATTTTTTTGCATATTGAACTAACATTTGCTATTTTTATTCTCATTGTTGCAATTTTACTACATTTTGGAGACTTTGAATGGTTTTATATCTTTGTCATATGAACTCTTATTAATGTGATTTGTTTTTTAAAGTGGACATTTATAGGTATTTTCAAGGTTGTTTTTCTAAAATCGCCCCTACAATTCAATCCTTGGTACATTTGTGAGTGATTTTGAAACAACCACCATAAAAATACGATTTTTGGTAGTGGTTTTGAAAATCCACCCCTAAAACATTTATTCTTGAAATTTTCGAGGTGATTTTTGAAAATCACTGCCTAATTTTATGGCCTACAACTATGTCTTTTGGCCTTGATAAACTATTGTAGTGGAAACCTTAAAATTACAATCATATCTCATTGTTGTGGTGGTTTGGGCTTTGCATGTATCCTCCAGAGCTAAAAGGGAAACTGGTATGGCCTAATACCCCATATTTCAGGCATAAAACATGAAATGGATCTAGTGAACTAACTTTGGAGCATAAATTCTTAAAATGGTGGCCATGGATCACTCATAGGATAAATATTCCTTATCTAGGGCATGTGTGGTGATCTAAGACATCACACATGGTCCATGAATCCCTAAGGCAATTTCGATGATCTTGTACCATGTTGTTTGACCCTAGACCATTCCTTAGACCATGAGAACTATACTTCATGTTACAAATGTATTTGAAATAGCCATTGTTATATCGCATAGGGCATGTGTGATGGCTTAAATCCCTAGGCATGGACCATGAACTCCAAAGCTAAATAGTGTTATGTCTTAAGGCTTGTTTGTTTGACCTTGGATCGAGACCACCAATTTCACTCACAAGACAACATTTTCCTATGTAAAACCTATGATGTGGTGGCTTGAGATTCTTTTCAACATGACTTGGGATATCTAAATATAAATTATAAGGCATAATACCTTGGTTGTATGGGTAAATAAAAATAAAACATAAGATAAGGTAAATATCAACATCAACTTTCAAAAACTAGTACTAAATTTTAAATACAAATTAAAAGGATAGACATTAAGTGCATTGAAGGATCAAAAGTGACAACCTATAATTGTTTCCATTAGGTGAACATATCTAGAGACAATCATTGATTGTCACCATTATTTTGAGGTAGTTTTGGTGATGGGCATTAAGACGGGATTATCACCTAGTTTGGTCACAAAAATAGGAATTGATGATGGCCCTAGAAATATTGTCACTAATTTAGTTGTGAAAACATTAATTAGATAGCAATGATCCTAAAAGGTCGGTGACTATTTTAGTCACCAAAATTACTTTAATGGTTTTATTTTTGGGAACTTTATATCCTTTCCAAACCCTAAGTTTATGTAAGGTGCATTGTGTATCACGCCTTTAATAAGGGATTGATCTGTAGTAACATANTAAAAGGTCGGTGACTATTTTAGTCACCAAAATTACTTTAATGGTTTTATTTTTGGGAACTTTATATCCTTTCCAAACCCTAAGTTTATGTAAGGTGCATTGTGTATCACGCCTTTAATAAGGGATTGATCTGTAGTAACATATATGTTACAATTAATAGGGTATAAGATACAAGGGAGTCCCCATTGTGTCTTTAAACACCAAATGAGATGGCCCTTGAACAAAAATCTAATAAATTACCCTTGGCATTCCTGAGGGGTGGAATACAAAAACAAGAGATGATGATGGCAAGTGATGATTCTGATTTTCATCATCGTCATCATTGTGAATAGGAATAAGAATGCCATCATTGTCATCGTCGTGCTCATTTTCATCCTCATCATCCTCATCATTGTTTTCAGCACTGTTAATCAACATTCTCGACGTCCTACTCCTCATCATCATCATCATTGGCATTGTCATTGCAATCGTCATCCTTGTCATTGTCATATCGTCATGATCGTCATCATCAATGTCATACCGTCTGTTGGCCGCTCATAGCGGCATACGCCAATTTTTGAAAGCTTCCTTATCCATAATATATAAATTATATATTATATATTATATATAATATATAATATATAATTTATGTATTTATAATTTACAAATATATATATAAATTATAAATATACAGCATGAGTGGGCCTAATGGTTAAGAACATGTGTTTCCTCTTAAGAGGTTACAAGTTCAAATCTAGAGGGGGGTAATGTATGTATACCTCTGTAGGCTTTACCAGTCAAATTGATGGGTGGAGGAGGGTCCCTTGTCCCACAAACAAGGGGGTCTCATACACCAATTTGGTGTGGTTTAGCTGTGACCTTAAAAATAGATTATTATTATTATTATAAATTATNACTATAATCGTGTGGGCCATTGCAATTGATCTCCATAGATCCCGACAACCCTAGCTCTCGTCTCGACAGAGAGTACTCTCGATTGGATATCCCCACAACCCTAGCTCTCGTCTCGACAGAGACTCTTGATCAGATATCCCCACAACCCTAGCTACCATCCCAACAGAGACTCTCGATCGGATATCCCCACAGGCACAACCCTAGCTCTCGTCTCGACATAGATTCTCGATCGGATATCCTGACAAATCTAGCCTGGATCGACAAAGGAGATAGGGGATATGTCCCAACCCGAATCAATAGAGGAGACAGAGGAGATAGCCCAGATTGATAGAGGAGACAGAGGAACCTGACTCGACAGAAGAGCGATGTCACCAAAATCGGTAAGTGACAGGGATGATTCACCCTGTAACTCTGGTTTGAATGCTTGAAAACCCACCATGAGAGATGATTCACCAAATCCAATATAATACCTAGCTCGATAAATTTCACTGCTACTTAATCAAGTATAATATATTGCACCATAGATAGTCTTAAAATTGTTTATGACAAGCATGACAATCACATGGTATCTTGAGATTTTTGTTCTTTATGTCCAACATTTTCTGCAATCTATCCCTTGTTGCATGTTTTGTTGTTTTATCTTGTACATACTACAACCAATGTACTTTTAGCTTTTTGTTGTGCCATTTTGTATATGGTCAGGGATATCAAGGGCACTTTTTATTAAGTGCAACAGTGCATGTATGTTAAATTGGAGCATCATGACCCAATCTCCTCACAAACTTTTGTTTGCCACTTCTACAAATGAGTAACTTTATTAATAACTTCTACTAAAATCATCATTAAAATCTTGTTTTATAATAGTGTTGGCATGTCTAAAACATCTATTCCATAGTTCCAACATGTTCTCACCTATTACAACCAATACGACATCATAATTCATTTTATAAACTTAGATACTACCTTCCATGGGAGCCCACATAAGAACAATGCTAGATTGATGTTTAATGAACAAGTCTCCCAATAAAATTATACTTTTAATCCTAGATATGTAACCTTTGCAACAACAACAAAAAATATTTAGTCAATTTGGGAACATAGAATACTCCATTTAGTTCCTTTTTCTCAACTCTCTAAACTGAAATACAACACTCCAACTCCATGAGTTACATAACTATTACCATCTTCTAATTGAACATTTTCATTAATACTTAAGTTGTGATAAGTCTCAACCCAATATCTTTGACAAGTTATATGATGCGTTGCCTCAGAATACATTATTATTCTTCCACCCAATCTTTTGATTTCCTTTTTTCCAACTAACAACACTATTACACTATCCCCTATAATTCATGCATCAATCATTATCACTTTTTATGTTCTCAACTTTAGCTAAGAGTATTGTATCCTCCATTTTTTAAGTGATAACGAAATGAACCTCAATGTCTTCTCTTCCAACACTCATATTGTCTTCTCTTCCAACACTCATATTTATAATGCAGAGAGGAACACAATAATGGTAGCTACCTTTCTTTTTCCACCATTCCATGATTTTTTACCTAATTGTTGATATTTTCCTCTTGGGGATTGTTTACATACATTCCAATCCCCCTAGTTAATAGCCTTTTGTTTCCCTTATCTACCTACATTATTCTTCTTCCACCCAATATTTTGATCTCCTTTTTCCCAAATAAAAAAACTATTACACTATACCCTATAATTCTTGCATCAATCATTTGTATTTCTTCTTATAAAAAACATCAACAACTATTTCAAAGATTAAGTTATCGTTATTTAGCGAAACACTTTTTAATGTATCATATGATTCTAGCAAGGATTTTAATAAAGTTAATCCTTTTTTATGCTTTGGAACTTTATATTCATACCTTGCAATAACTAATCTAGAATACAAATCCTTCAATAACAAAATGTGTCCACTCATATTATTATCTTCTACATGTTCCCACAAATGAACATGCATAAGGAAAATTGTCCTTTTCTCATAACCTTTAATTAGGTATTCTCAGGTATTCTCACAAGTACTTGCTTGTATTTCAACTCATATTGTGCATTTATATATGTTCTAAAAGTGCAAGTTCAATGTTAGACATTACCTTCTCCAACTATTTTTCCTAAGTACTTACTCCTCATTTGTGGTTTTACCAATAGGATTTGTTATCACTATTAGTAACCATGTCATGCATACCTTCTCCTTTAATAACAATTTGTATTTTTTTCTTTTACATAACAAACCCTTTTCCATTAGATGTATATGTTAGCACTGAGAGTCACCCTCAGATTGCGAGAGGATAAGCACAGTACCCATCAGAGTGTTTGGTGGATGTTTGATTTATGAATGGAGGTCAAATGAACAAAACTCAGTACCAGAATGAATTTAACACAGAAAGTGGGCAGGAAATGCACAGGGAAGTGAGGGCCTCATTAAATTCAGTTAGTGAATTGAGTTTAAAGGTGAGAAGATGGAAGAATTAGTGAGAGAGGTGAACAAAACTGCTATGGGCATCGGCTTTCAAGCAGCTTGGTGAAGAAAACCTCAGGCTCAAGACTTCTCTTGAACTCAATCTCCAGACACTGAAATATGTCCAAACAACACAGTCACAACAGCATAATGATAAAAAATACATCACAATTAAACTAAAACAACTCGACTGGATCCTCTATGCCCAAGCCATTCAGCGTAAGAGGGAATAAGACAACAAAGAATGTAAATAAAACTGGTCACGACACTATCGTAATCAAACCTACATTACAACAACATCACAACCCTCGACTGGATCCTCCATGCCTGAGTGTTTTAGCATAGTTTTTACAGAGAGATGAAAAGAGATTGACTTCTATTAACGCGAAAGTCTCAAATTTGATACATAACCAGAGAACATATCTGGCATCAAAACATTACAAAATAGGGAGCGTTGATCAACCAGTTGATGACCTTAACAAAATATCAAAAATACTTATTTATAATCATAACAATCCTCGACTATCAGAAGTGTGATCTAATCACTACATTCAAAGCATTGCTTCTGAGCAGTCTTCTGTCAGACTGTGCATGTATCCCTTTGTCAAATGCGAGCTCAGATCGACATGGTTTTTGTAG
This sequence comes from Picea sitchensis, assembly GCA_010110895.2. Taxonomy (NCBI): domain Eukaryota; kingdom Viridiplantae; phylum Streptophyta; class Pinopsida; order Pinales; family Pinaceae; genus Picea; species Picea sitchensis. The sequence goes on from SNQJ01S0005074.1 coordinate 13,797, forward strand.
GGAAATTTTTCGATAGGGGTACCACGGGCTGATGGTTTAGTTCCCACAGTCGGACCTTCCATGCCTTCCATTTATGGAGTGAGCCAAGGTTTTAACCACCAGCTCTATTTTCATTAACTGCCTTCTCTTGGGAACTCAACGAGACAAAATTCCCAGGGGGTCACCGCGTACTTGGCGCTCGAGGGCTCGGGCGCTAGCTCCTTTTATTTTGGGTCCCTTTTAAATGTGACATAGGGCCATGACCTCACATACTTGTGTGATTGTGGGCGCGGCCAAGGACAGTTTGAAATAAAACTGCTTTTGTGCCCGCAATTCACCATGAGACGCCACATGTCCCTTTCCCAAAACAATGGTTTCGATTGTGGCCTGCCCTCAATATTTTAAAACCCGAGCTTCTTCCGACCTCGCAATTGAGCGTGACCGTTGACCTCGTGATCTTGGATGAGGCTTCACGATCAATGGCTCAAATATTCCCTTTTCAAATAAATGGATAAGATCTTCCCCTTTCGAATCGACGGTGGAGATCTGTTTCACGATTCGGGCTTAAGAATTTTCAAACCTCAGACCTCCTTTTCCTTCGAGAAAATCCCCCAGAGCCATGGATCTAATGACGCATGGCCCTTGTTGATCAACGGTCGAGATCCCTTTAGGTCTCCAGACTCCGGAGAAATCAAATCTCAAACCTCGTTTGCCTTTAGTGCTTTCACCCGGAGCTGGCGATCTATTGACACGTGTCCTCTTGAATCGAACAGTCGAGAATGACTTCGGACCTTTATCTGGAATTCATGAATTTATGCCAAATGTCCCTTGGATCCTCCTTCAAGTAAATCCTATGCAGCGCTAAATCAGATGACGCATATCTATCGCAGATCGACGGTTGATATACCTTCGGGACTTCGACCATCAAAAAATTCAAATTTCAACCTCATCTACCTCCAAACAAAACCTATGAAGCGAAGGATTTGGCGACGTGTGGATTCTTGCAGACTGATGGTTGAGATCCATTAGGGACTTTGGGACTTCGGGACTTCGACAACTTTAACACTCCAGGACTTCAACAACTTTAACATTGAGGGATCTACCTCCACGTGTCTTCTTTCTTTGGATGGCTCGGATCATTTCGGGAGTTCGGGATTCGGATCTTCGCGAACATGGCATGTTTCTCATTTCAAAACTCCTGAAGAAAAAATCCCAAAGTGATAGATCTGATGACTCATGGCTTATGGATTCGGACAGTCGAGATCCACTTCGAGACCTTTAGCATTTCAGGGCTTCCAAAGATGCTACTACCAAGATCGACAACTCCTTTGGATTTGAGATCAATGGTCCATAACTACTTCAGGAGTCTGGGCCTCGTCTCTTCGGGAGTTTCACACACTTCTCTCTTCGAAACTCCTGAAGCTCACTTCCCCAAACACTTGGATCAGATGCCACCTGTCCCCCTCGAGATCAACAGTTCATGCTCGCTCAGGGGCTTGGGACTTCGGACCTTTTGCTTTGGCACTATACTTCGTGCAATTTTGGCATTCTGAAAGCCCATGAGCCACTGATTTGAACTTCTCCTAGAATCTTCGCCACTGAAATTTTAAAACTGTCTGCTGCTTTTAAGCTCGAAATGGGTTGCTTTGAATGTTTCACTTTGTGTCCATGGTTGTGTCTTGCATGAACAAGGATTTGGACGACTGGATGTGGGCTGGGAAAACAGGGAGACCAGTAACTGGAAAAAGGAGATGAGTGTTCATCCTTGGATAAAAACTGAGGGGATTAGGGCCACAATTTCTTTCGGGTAAGACATTAAGGGAAACCAGGGTGTACAAACAAACAAGGGAAAACAAAAAACTATTTTATCAACTGAAGGGGGAAAAAATTCAAGACTCATCCTATGAAAAGGAGAGAGATGGGGGAAAGATACAGTCTTAGGTATCCTCAACAAACCCATACGACTCTTGACAACCCTATGTGATAACATTTGGCCCCACATGGGATGGCATGCTCCCTGCGAGCTGCCAAGAACGCACAGTTCTATTGCCTTAGTTGTTGGGCTATGGATTCTAGCTCAAAACTTTTGCTGAATAAAATGGGGATATATGTACACTACTTTACTAAAAACAAAAACAAACACATGGGCTCTAGAAGGAGCTTATTTATGTACAATCCTAGACTAACTAATTTTTACAAAATGTTAGGTGAAAGTGGACTTCCACCAGAGCCAGTCAAGTAACCTCCTAACTGAAAACTTATTTACTTTGTCACTGATCAAATAAAGATAATGAAACTGTGAAAGAAAAACGATTTCATTTTTCATCTCTCCTCCTAGTGCTGAAGGCAAGATCAAGTTTGGAGGGTTCAATACCTAGAAAAAAGAAACTCCATGTACTCCCCTACATGGTCATAAAATAGGGGATGAAACTTACTGGGTTGGTAACAGAAAACATGCTCTGTCTTACAGCTACTCACATCCAGCTGAATGTCTATGGCAAGAACAAATGAGTGAAAGGTTGATGCAGGTTGCTTATCCACTTCCTCTTTGTCTTCTCTGATAACGTCAGCCAGCTGAGGGCAAGAAATCTCTTCATGTATATCAATGAATGGGTGATTCTCCTTAACATATTGCTCAGTGTCTTCTATGGGCCTAGGATGGTTGAATTCTACCCAATGATTTTCCTTAATGAATAAAGGAAAAGGATCTATAGTATGGTCTTGGAAATCCTTCATATTCACATCAGAATCTGATTCATAGTTGTCATACACAGGCTAGTTGCTCCCTAAGTCAACAAAATGTAAGGTAGAGATCTTCTCTTCTTCATTTGTGTACTCATCAAAGATGGGTGAGCACAAAACTCTTTTATATTGCAAAGAAAAATGAGCAACATATTGAAGGAAAAGAGAAGAATCCTCCTTCACAACTATATCTTATTTTACATAGAAATACACATGAACAATTGAACTCGCACCCTCTAACCACGCGCCCTGGTAATGCCTAGGGTTCCTTTGTGCGCGCCATGGAAGCTCAAGGAGGGGAGCCACCGCCCCCTCCTTCCCCCTCCACCTCCTTTCGGCGGCTGGTTGTAGCCTGCAGTAAGAAGTCGTCCCCCTCAGTAACCCCGAGCTTTGTCAAGAAACTGGATGCCATACCAGAGATCGACCTGCCGCCTGAACTCCCAATGAAAGTAGCCCTATCCCTCTCTGAACGCGGACTTGTTGGCCAGTTCATGGGACTCTGGCCCTCAACCAGATCCACAGACAACTGGATACAATGAAACTGGAGGCCGCTGATCACAAATAGTGTTACTTGCTATGCGGTCGGGTGAGGATACTTCATTTTCGAATTTATCTCTCAGGAGGATAGAGATTTGATTTTCAGAAATGGTCCGTACTTCATGGGCACCCAAGGACTTTACTTAAACAGATGGACCCCAAATTTTTACCCTGCTTCAGAAGTCCCCAAGGATGTTCCTGTCTGGGTAAGACTCCCTAACCTGCCAATTCACTGCTAGAACCCCACCTCGCTTCAAGCAATAGGGAATGGCCTTGGTCACTACATTGACCGAGCAGAACCAAGAGACCAGTACTTCTGTGCACGGATCTGTGTGGAGGTTGATCTGGAGGTAGGTCTTCCCGAGGCAATAAAACTAAAAGTCGGTGACTGGCACCATTGCCGAAAGATGGATTACGAATAGCTCCCTTTCAAGTGCAAAGGTTGCCACGAATATGGCCACTTCCGAAGGAACTTCCCAAAGAACCCCCCCACAGAGAAAGAAGGGGAAGAGGGCTGGCAACAGGCCCGGAAGGGGAGATCCAAAGCGAGGCGCCAAAGAAATGAACAGACAGTCCCACCGAACGCCAAATATTCAGGGACCAAGGAAACGGAGAACAGCTTCAGTATCCTGGATAAAGAAGTGGAGGAAGGGGAACCAGCTCCAAGAAAAGAAGTCCAAGAGGTAGAAAAGGGAGACCAGAACCCCGAAGACAAGGGAAACCAGCCAGCAGAAGAAGAAGGGGCACAAAATAACTCCCCCAAAAGACAGGGCATTGAGGAGGGGGAGATCTCGTCAGGAAATGAATCAGAAGGAGCGAGTGAAGCCTGGGACACCCCAAAGAAGCCGAGGAGAGGTAGGAAATCCAAAAAAGCAGAACGAGACCAGGAAACCTACAAAGACGTTCTCAAAGGAGCACAACCAACCATCAAGCAAATGATTGTAGTAAGGCAAACCAGGAAGTTAGCCAAGGCCTCCCAAGGAGGCCACTCCCCTCCACAGAGTAAGCAATGAAGTTAACTTCCTGGAACTGTAGGGGTCTAGGTAGAAAAAAGAAGGAAGAAGCTCTCAGGGACATTCTCAGAGCAACGAAAACAGACATCCTACTTATCCAGGAAACCAATATGAGTCAACAAGACTCTATGAAAGTTTCAAAAAACGTATGGAAAAGCAGCCAGGGTTTAGCTGAAAACGCCAGAGGAGCGTCAGGAGGACTCTGCACCCTTTGGAACGCCTCCAAAATAGATCTGATCCGCTCAGACCTTTGCATGCATTGGATATTCTCCCAACTGCTCCATCGGGAGTCAGGGAAAACAGTAAGTCTCTTTAATATCTACGTCCCACAACATATAGATGAAAAAAAGAATTGTTGGAAAACCCTCCTAAATTACTTAGCCGACAATGAGCTAGAAAACATCATACTAGGAGGGGACCTAAATGTAACTTTGGCCCAAGAGGAAAAATGGGGAGGATCTATTGTAAGGGACCAAGCTAGAGAATGGGTGGAGGACCTAATCTCAGCTTGGGATTTAATGGATATTAAGCCGACCAGGGGACATTACACCTGGACTAACAGAAGGGTAGGCCCGGGGCATATAGTTTCCCGTTTGGACAGATTCGTTGTCCAAAGCTCGTTCCTGACCCTTGGGCTCACAGCCACTTTAGAAATTCTCCCCCATAGCACCTCTGACCACAAACCAATCAGCCTAGTGCTAAGGAAGGACCAAGGCCAGGGGCCCATCCCCTTCAGATTCAATCCCTCATGGATACAGGATAAAGACTTTCTGCATAAAGTCTCTAGCGTCTGGACAAGCAAGGTCAATGGCTCCACGTTTTACGTTTGGGAAGAAAAACTAAGAAGACTTAAGGTCGAGCTAAAATAATGGGCAAATAATCAATCTAATCCAATCGCCCTGTGACTAGAAGCCCAAAGGCGTCTGGAAAGTCATCAGTTCGTTTTGGAAAAGAAGGAGATTACTCAGCAAGACTTGCTTAAAGAGGAACAGCTTCAAAGGAAATGGCACAAAGCCTGTAGAGAGGAAGAAGGATATTGGAGGCAGAAGTCCCAGAGTCTGTGGTTGAAGGAAGGAGACAAAAATACAAGCTATTTCCACAAGCAAGCGGAAGCAAGAAAACAATATAAGGCTGTAACAGAAATTCAAGTCCAAAACGTCACAATCTCTGAGCCAGAGGGCATCAGGCAGGTAGCTTTTGAAACTTTCAGAACTCTCTACTCAAAAATGCAAAGGTCAAGCATTGACCCTCAAATGTACCCCCTTTCTACTTCCCAAACCTAATAAAAGAAGATATCATTCTCAAGCTCATGGAGGAAGTCACACAACAAGAAATAAAAGATGCGGTGGACCAAATGCACCCGGATAAATCACCTGGACCGGATGGATTTACTGCAAGATTCTTTCAGCATTGTTGGGAAATAATCAAATCGGACCTAACCAAAATGATAAGAAAATCTCAAGCGAGCAGCAAGCTAGGAGGAAGCACAAATTCAGCCTTCTCGACACTCATCCCTAAAGAGAAAGGAGCGTTGATCTTTAGCCGATTTAGGTTGATCTCCCTCTGTAACACAAGTTACAAAATTCTCACGAAGGTCATTGCAAACAGATTGAAAAACATTCTCCCTCTAATAGTCCCAGAGAACCAGGGAGGCTTCATCAAAGGTCGACAAATAGCAGACAACATAATTCTGGTGCAAGAAGCTCTTCACTCAAGCCTACGCAGGGAAGATAAAGGTATGATTATCAAACTAGACCTTGCAAATGCTTTTGACAGAGTTAATCATAATTTCCTTTTTGAGGTAATGAAGAAGTTCAGATTTGACCAATCCTTCGTGAACTGGATAAGATATTGCATAGGATCGCCATGGACAGCCCCCATGGTAAATGGAAGAGTAACCAATTTTTTCAAAGCATCTAGGGGCTTGAGGTAGGGATGCCCTCTCTCGCCCATGCTATATGCAATTCAAGCCTCAGTTCTGAGCTACCAGCTGGAAACTTCCAGAACCCAAAGAAAACTCCAAGGACTGAAAATAGCGCAAGGTGTAAAGGAAATCAACCATGTGCAATTTGCGGACGACACCCTGCTTCTAGGTGGGGCAAGTCTGTTAGTTGCAAAAAGATTCAAAGAGGAGCTAGACGCATATGCTGCAATGTCAGGAAGTGAGATAAGTCAATCAAAAAGTAAAATTTATGGTTGGAACATTACACCCATAGAGATTTTGGGAATTTCCATAGTTTTGGGGATGGAAGGGCATACCAAATGGGAGACCTTCACCTACCTGGGAATCCCTATTTCCAAAGCTGCTCCAAGGGCCTCACAATGGAACCATTTACTTGACAAACTAAAAAAGAGAATTTCCTCCTAGGGGGCGAACTGGCTAACTCTAGCAGGGAGGATAGTCCTTATCAAATCCGTCCTAGCTAGTGTACCCATCTATCAAAACTCTTTATTGATAGCCCCAAGCTCTACAATTCAAAAAATAGAGGCAATGCAGAGAAGCTTCCTGTGGGAAGGGGGGAAGCAAACAGGCAGGAGACATCACCTTATAAACTGGGACAAAATCTCCAAACCTCTCTTGGAAGGAGGCCTCAATTTTAAAAACACCCAAGTACAGAACCTGGCTCTAGGGGTGAAGTTGTTATGGCACATTGTCAGTGGGAATATCGCTTGGAGCAAGGAAGCACTATGGAAGAAATATTTCAGAGGCACAAGGAACAGGTGCATAGAAAACCCTTGTAGAGAGACTAAGGGGTCCCCAACCTATGCTCTGTGCAAAAAATCCATGGACCTTTTCACTCCTCACCTCACTTGGGTGCCAAGAAACGGGAAAAAAATTCAAATCTGGCAAGACTCCATTCTAGGGGACCCACCTCTAGAACGAAACTAGGATCTACAAAGGCTAAAATATTGGATGGATGGGAAAAATCTAAAGACGCTCTATGACATTTCTAAGTGGGGGAACGAACGAGGAAAGCCGTGGCAAGGTTGGGAAGTGGGCAATCTGCCCCAGGACTTAGAAAATGATTGGGGCGCTCTAAAGCTCAGTTTGCAGGGGAAAGCCCCCATTAAAAAAAGAGGTAAAGATGAGAGAGGCTGGGGGAAGAATGTGAATCCCTACTCCACCTCGTTGGGATAAAACACCTTCCGAAACATCCCTCATGTTCCTCCCAACCCACCCATCTGGAAATTCATCTGGAACACCAAAACCATTCCCAAAATAGACATGTTCCTCTGGACTTTAATTCATAATAGTATCCAAACAGGGGAGAACCTTCAAAAGAAAGGTTGGGAGGGTCCCTTCAGATGCCCCTTGTGTCAACAAGCTGAGGAAACCTCATATCACCTTCTTCTTAATTGCATCTATTCAAAAGAAGTCTTGAATCTGGCAGTTGGGTTGCAAAAGAACCCAATTCTTACCCAAGACATTAATTCCCTTCTCCAAAACTGGACAGGCCTTTACCCTTTCCAATTGAAGAAGCAAAGCTATGCCTCGGGGCTCTGGAGAGCACTCCCAAGGTTTATCCTTTGGGGGCTTTGGCTGGAAAGAAACAGCAGGGTTTTCAGGGACAAGCAAAGGAGTGCCTCACTGGTGACTGCAAAGATCAAAGCCCTCTTTGGCGAATGGGCTAACACACATCGACATCCTCAATACAGTAGGGAGCTGGAAGAAAAAGAAGAAATTTGGTTGGGCCAATTCCAAATTCATTGGCAAATAGGGAACACAGTCAATACCACAACTCAGGAAATTTGGGAAATAAGGGCAGGGAAGAATGAATTTGACAAATGGAAAAAGGAAAGGATAGACTGCATTTTGTCCTTTGATGGAGCCTCAAAGGGAAATCCAGGCCAAGTAGGAGGAGGAGGATTAATTGTAAAGCCAAACACAGAAGTCATGGTACGATATGCCATAGGCCTAGGCATCGCCACCAACAACCATGCAGAAGCAATGGCATTATGGCAGGGATTGTGACAAGCCAAAAGAAATGGAATTCAAAAACCGATTATCATAGGATATTCCCGAATGCTAATTCGTGCCATAGCCCGTTCCACGAAAACTCAAAATGCACAACTCAATAATTTGTTGGCCAGGATACGCCTCCTCCTTCAAAGGTTTGACTCTTATCAAGTGTTCCATGTCCTGAGGGAGCTGAATAGAGAATCGGATGAGGAGGCAAATAGAGGCGCAAAGTTGGAACAAGGACGCATGTGTGCAAGCAGTCGGCTAACCACGTTGGATCTTCCTTGACCAGCCTCAACCTAAATGGAAGCATGCAAATTGCAAAGAGAGGGACAAGACCAAATCCAATGCTGGAAAATATGCTGAAATAGTGCTGGAACATATGTTGAAACAGTGTTGGAAGCCGAAACACAGTGGTGTACCATTCGCTGAAACACAACGCTGGAACATATGCTGAAACACAGTGCCAGAACTTACGCTGAAATAGTGCTAGAGCATATGCTGAAACAATGTTGTAACATATGTTGAAACACAGTGCTGAAACATATGTTGAAGAAGTGTTGGAACACATGCTGAAACAGTGTTGTAACATATGCCGAAACATAGTACTGGAACATATGCTGAAACAGGGATGGAACATCTGTTGAAACACAGTGTTGTAAGTTGAAACACAGTGTTGTAACATTTGTTGAAATACAATGCTGGAACATATGCTGAAACACAGTGCCGAAACATACGCTGAAACAGTGCTGGAGCATATGTTGAAACAGTGTTGTAACATATGCTGAAACACAGTGCTGGAACATATGCTGAAACAACGTTGGAACTTATGTTGAAACACCGTTGTAACAAATGTTGTAACAGTGTTGAGACAGATGTTGAAACAGTGCTGAGACTTATGCTGAAATAGTGACTGGAGTTTCGGCATTTAAATTTAATCGAGTTCTATTAGAAGACGTACATGAACTAGTTTAGCTCACAAGTCTATAGCTATAGAAGTAGAATGGTTCAGAAAGACAGGCTAGAAGAAATTCGAGGCCATTTTGTAATCTGATCTGTGGCTAGTCCACCCCATTAATACAAACTATAACCGTTTCTGTAAAAAAAAAACTATATCTTCTTTTACAAATGAGACAGTGGGTGCATCGGGGGCACAATATGATACATCTATGGCTATGGAATCATCAACACTATCAACACTCATATCTGGAAGGCCTTCTCCTTGGGAAATAGAAAGAGAAAATATTTCATCAACATTTGCAAAATACGTGCTTCTATCCTCACTTTCTCTTTCAATTAGATCTTCACCAGACTCATCACACGAGGAAGACTCTATCATTTGTTGGATGTGGAATGCAAACTTATTACAACAGTAATCCAAAATAAGATGACAGGTAAATATTCTCGTAATATGAATTAAAAGAATCGTGAAAATCCTTCAAATAATGGATACTAGCAATAGGGAGAGATTAACACCATTCACGAGCATCTTCCTCTAAAGAAAATTTGAACATATTGATCAAGACGTCCTCGTGAAAGAAGCCATGTTCAAGCATGCATATATGAAATTTTAATAAGTGCTCATCGGGATGGTCATGCTTTCTTCCTTTGAATCTCAGAAGATAATCATCCCATTCATTTATAGTTGGCACTGGATGTGGATAACCAGCGATGGCTGAGAAATTGAAGGGGGAAAATCTCTTGGCTAGGATAGCCTCCATAGCCTTTTGATTTGTCTCCCTTCAGTGGAGTCACCAACAGATTCTACACAGTGGATTTTCCATAGTGAAATATAATCAGTCAGAATAATGTGTCCATATTTATTTCACCATCTAAAACTGGCTCTTTGCAATGTTGTTCTTCACAAGGAGCTTTTCAATCTGGGACAACAACAAAAATCCATCTTGAGAAAGCTTTCCTTTCTTAATAATCCTCTCTGGGTCAGCTTCAGGTGTAGCCAGAGGCAGTTATGGAGTATACCTCGTGTGTCTTCCCTTCAGAGCCACAACTGAAACAATGGAGTCGTCAGGTGCAAGTTGCAATCTTCAAGATATTGATTTATGATGCACCTTCAGAATCAAAATTTCTTTGTGGTTCGTACCCAGCGAAATTTCTTTAATTCATTCCCCGGAAATGGCGCCAAGAATGTTAGCACTAAGAGTCACTCTCATATTGCAAGAGGATAAGCCCAGTACCCATCAGAGTGTTTGGTGGATGTTTGATTTATGAATTGAGGTCAAATGGACAAAACTCAGTACCATAATGAATTTAACATAGAAATTGGGAAGATAATGAATTGAGTTTAAAGGTGAGCAGATGGAAGAATTAGTGAGAGAGGTGAAAAAAACTGCTATGGGCATCAGCTTTCAAGTAGCTTGGTGAAGAAAAAATCAGGCTCAAGACTGCTCTTGAACTCAAGCTTCAGACACTGAAATATGTCCAAACAACATAGTCATGGTAGCATAATGATCAAACCTACATCATAATGCAACTACAACAACTTGACTGGATCCTCCATGCCTGAGCCATTCAGCGTAAGAGGGAATAAGACAACAAATAATCTGACTAAAACTAGTCACGACACTACTATAATCAAACATACATTACAATAGCATCACAACCCTCAACTGGATCCTCCATGCCCGAGTGTTTTAGCACAATTTTTACAGAGAGATGAAAAGAGGTTGACTTCTATTAATGCGAAAGTCTCAAATTTGATACATAACCAGAGAACAACTCTGGCATCAAAACATTACAAAATAGGGATCTCTGCTCAACCACTTGACGACCTTAACAAAATATCAAAACTACTTATTTATACTCAGAACAGTCCCTGACTATCAAGAGTGTGATCTGATCACTACATTCAAAGCATTGCGTCCGAGTAGTCTTTTGTCAGACTGTGCATGTATCCTTATGTCAGACACGAGCTCATATTGACATGGTTTTTGCAAGGAAATCTGTCCATAGGGGTACCACGTGCTGATGATTCAATCCCCATGGTCGGACCTTCCATGCCTTCCATTTATGGAGCGAGTCAAGGTTTCAATCACTGACTCTATTTTCATTAAATGCCTTCTCTTGGGAACTCAACGAGACAAAATTCCCAAGGGGGCACCATGTACTTGGTGCTCCACGGCTCGGGTGTTAGCTCCTTTTATTTTGGATCCCTTTTAAATTTGACCTAGGGCCATGACCTCACGTAATTGCGTGATTGCAGGCACAGCCAAGGAAGGTTTGAAAGAAAACTGCTTTTGTGCCCGCAATTCACCATGAGATGACACATGTCCCTTTCCCAAAATAGTGGTTCTGATTGCAGCTCGCCCTCAATATTTTAAAAACCGATCTTCTTTCGACCCTGCAATTAAGCATGACCATCGACCTCATGATCTTGGATGAGGCTTCACGATCAACGGCTCAAATATTCCCTTTTCAAATCAATGGATCAGATCTTCCCCTTTCAAATTGATGGCTGAGATTTCTTTCACGATTCGGGCATCGAAATTTTCAAACCTCATACCTCCTTTTCCTCCGAGAAAATCCATCGAAGCCATGGATCTGATGACGCGTGGCCCGTATTGATCAATGACTGAGATCCCTTCAGGTCTTCAGACTCTAGAGAAATCAAATCTCAAACCTCATTTGCCTTCAGTGCTTTTACCCGGAGTTGGCGATCTATTGACGCATGTCCTCTTAAATTGAACGGTTGAGAATGACTTCGGACCTTTATCTAGAATTCACAGATTTATGCCACATGTCCCTTGGATCCTCCTTCAAGTAAATCCTATGCAGTGTTGGATCAGATGACGCGTGGCTATCGCAGATCGACGGTTGAGATCCCTTTGGGACTTTGGCCATCGGAAAAGTCAAATTTCAAACTCGTCTCCCTCCAAACAAAACCTCGGAAGCGAAGGATCTGACAATGTGTGGCTTCTCGCAGACTGACAACTGACATCCATTCAGGACTTCGGGCCTTCTACGGCTTTAACACTCTATTACTTCGGTAGCTTTAACACTGAGGGATCCGCCTCCACGTGTCTTCTTGCTTTGGATGGCTTGGATCATTTCGGGAGTTTGGGCTTCGGATCTTTGCGGACTTGGCATGTTTCTCATTTCAAAACTCCCAAAGAAAAATTCCCAAAGTGACAGATCTGATGATGTGTGGCTTCTGGATTCGAACGATCGAGATCCACTTCGAGAACTTTAGCATTTCGGGGCTTTCGAAGATGTTATTGCCAAGATCGATGGCTCCTGTCGATTTGAGATCAACGGTCCATAACTACTTCAGGAGTCTGGGCCTCAGATCTTCAGGATTTTCATGCACTTCTCGCTTCAAAACTCTCGAAGCTCACTTCCTTGAACACTTGGATCGGATGCCACCTATCCCCCTTGCGATCAACGGCTCATGCTCGCTTCGGGCCTTGGGACTTCGGACCTTTTTCTCTTGAGCTATACTTCGTTTGATTTTGGCATTATGAAAGCCCATGATCCACTGATCTGAACTTCTCCTGGAAGCTCTGCCACTGAAATATTAAAACTAACTATTTCTTTTAAGCTTGAAATGGGCTGCTTTGAATGTTGCACTTTGTGTCCATGGTTGTGGCTTGCATGAACAAGGATTTGGATGACTGGTTGTGGGCTAGGAAAACAGGGAGACTAGTGACTGGAAAAAGGAGATGAGTGTTCATCCTTGGAGAAAAACATAGGGTCTTGGGGCCGCGATTTCTTTTGGATAAGACATTAAGGGAAACCAGGGCGCACAAATGAACAAGGCAAACAGAAAACAATTTTGTCGACCGAAGGGGGAAAAACTTCAAGACTCGCCTGCGAAAAGGAGAGAGACAGGGGAAAGATATAGTATTAGGTATCCTCAACAAACCCTTATGAATATTGATAACCCTATGTGATAACAATATCCACAACCCTAGATACCTTACTAGTAGAAATCCCCACAATACCCATACTCCTCACAACAAGAAATTCTAGCTAAGTGAACTTCCAATTCAAAAATGACCTTAGTGGACATGGTCTTTTCTGGTGCCAATACTTCCAGAGGTGGGATTTATTCTTCATCTTGTGGATGCTCACAACAAATTACAGCCTTTGAGCATTCTCCTTTTCCCTCCATGACACCAAATCCCAAGCCTTCATGCTTGGCTGTAGGTTTAACTACAAAGGGGTTTACAATCCCTTGGATTCTCTGTCCTAGTTCTTGGCTATAGTACCCCATTTGTTTCATTATTTTGGATCCTATGCCTTTGGCATGATTTTGAAAATTACCGAAGGTCTCTTTCAAAGGATTTCAACCTAAATCATTGAGGTTGGTTGAAAGTTGTCGAACTAGTCATCAAACCATTCATCCTCATAGTGAAAAATGAACCAACTCCAAAGGGATCCAGAGCAAGGTGCCTCATGCCTGTCAAAGTACATATCAACCTCATATGAACAACCAAACGACTATTTTATCTTGACATCATCCTCATATCTACCTCTC
>SNQJ01S0005074.1:27623-39987 GCA_010110895.2 Picea sitchensis
CTCCTTTGGCAGCTTTAACACTCCAGGACTTCGGCAGCTTTAACACTGAGGGATTCACCTCCACGTGTCTTCTTGCTTTGGATGGCTCGGATCATTTCGGGAGTTTGGGCTTCAGATCTTAGGGAAATTGGTGTGTTTCTCATTTCAAAATTCTCAAAGAAAAATTCCCGAAGTGACGGATCTGATGACATGTGGATTCTAGATTCGGACGATCGAGATCCACTTCGAGACCTTTAGCATTTCGGGGCTTCTGAAGATGCTACTGCCAATATCGACGTCTCCTATCGATTTGAGATCAACGGTCCATAACTACTTCGGGAGTCCGGGACTCCTAACGGAGTATTTGAACTTTCCTCATCACTGCCCATGTGTAGTCCACCACAAAAAAAGATGAAGTGGTAGTGTGCTACCATCATTTGTTGATGCCTTTTCTTCTAAGGAAAGTTCAAATACATTCTCCTCAAAGTGTTGGCAACTTCTTCAATTTCATTGATTCAACCACTCTCATATCATTATGATCCATAAATGGTAGGACTATGGCATCTCGTTTGTCTTACCAAGATAGATCTTCGTTGCAAAATAAGAAATGTGAAAGTATCTGCAATTAATATTGACCCAAGATCAAGATTCTCCAATGTTAATTCATTACCACGAAGAAATGAATTTATGCAAATTCGATTTCACTGCTCGGTTTACTTGGCTGTGGTGCCAAGGATAATGGCCAACAACATTGTAGGCAAACTATATTCTACATCAAATTTTCAAACCCAACAATTGATAATCACCCATTTTCTCATTCACTACATTTAGTCAAAGAAATAAACAAGGCGCCTCGTGATTTGCTCTTACCATTTTCATCACCACAACCATAGGAGATTCAATAAATATATAATCAATCATTTGTATGATGATGGTTGGAGGTAAATGATAAACACATAGACTTGGGGATGTACCCTTTGAATTATCTACCCTACATGCTATTATTGAGAAGGCTAGATAGAGATCCTCAAAGGTCTATTGTTGCTTTTGTGACTTTTGGAAGGCATTTGACATTATTCCTAGACACTTATTCATTGAGAAGATTCGTGCCCTGAATGTACCTTACTTACGGGTGCTACTTACAAGCCCCGCCCTCAGTATGAATCCTTATTCCATATAAGTCCTATTTCGACACTTATTCCATCTTCACCAAAGAAAAAAGTGTGAATCGTATCAAGCCCAATGTTCACATGTGATTATTTTGATCATGCTTGGCACATGCATTTTGATGATGTCTATTCAGATGAAGGATTTGGATAAATTCAATCATATCCTCACTAACTACATTTTCTCATTTGATGGAGTGTAGGTACAAATGAACCTATCAAACCTATCATCCTCAAGCAAGGGAATTTTTGGAGGGAGGAGGGAAAGTGTTACGACGTCCAACACATCTAACAAGGCAAGATCAACTAGAGGTGAAAAGGTCAAAATAAAATTTTGTAGGCGCATGGAATTCTTTCTTGGTGAAGGAGGTTCATTTTCATATGATTATGAGAGCATAGGTGGCGTCGAGGTTCCTTTGATGTACAAACATATACTGATACCATGGGTACCTAATGAGTTTCCTCAGTTAGACATTAACTTATGTGTAAATGAGAGAATGTATCGCATTGCTCCATCATCCATACATGGTTTGGGTCTATTCTCCATGGATGGCATAAAGATGAAATATGGAGGACTTGTTGAGTTGATGGAGTATGTCGAACCATGATACAACTATGGATATTGGTTGAGGTTGGTTCGATATATGCCAAGTATGTAGAGATATGCAGTCGCTGAAAATTACATAGAGCTAAAAGACAATGATCACAATAAAGGAGTGACAATGTATATTGATGGAAGGCCAAAGGTGTCGGGAAATATTGCAGGGCTTATTAACAGTACAAGACCTGGGACAAAAAGAAAGAAACTCAATTGTATATTTGAGGGGTGTGAAGGAAATTGAATATTCATATGTGTAGTGAAAACGATAGTTGCAGGGGAAGAGTTGTTGATCGATTATGATTTGAATCGAATCGATGAAAGTACTGCTATTATGGGGGTAAACATGTTCTACCAGTATACCAAACCTGTAATTAATGTTTTCCTTTGTATATATTTAACATACATTTTAATAGCTCATGCTTCTTAGATTATTTTCTGACATTCTAAATTGTCATGCATCTTATAATGTGGTAGGGTGATCACGGGAAGGCACTAGCTAGCTCAAAGCAGGTATAAGAGTGATTTTCATATCAATTCTTGCTTACGATAATTTATTTAACATGTTTATTTGTTGATGTAGAAAAACAAATCGTCAAAGCAAGATGCTACGTTGAATGAAATATATGATTTCATCAACCCGATGGAAATAATTCGAAAGGCCTTGAGAAAGGAAAATAAGGAACTCATTGAATTAGCTAGGTCTAGGCCACTTACAAAGGAGGGAAAAAAAGGATGGAAGTTTTAAGGAAGGATATAGAACAATATGAGTAAGTGCAATTAAAAAAAAGACCATTTCAAACATATATTGATTTATGAAAAAAAAAATTGATACCATTATATGAGAAATATTCTAACATTTTCTTTCTATAGGAATTTTTGGATATGATGGGACAACTTGGTCATGGGGACGTTGTTGGTGGAAGTGATGCACAAACCCCACAACATCCTAGCACGAGTCACATACCTACGAGGCTATTTGCCTCTCCATATGTGGCTCAAAGGAACGAAACTCCTAGGGCCCATGAGACAACCACACTACACACGCTAGACCGTTCTCATGAGGGTCTACAGGGGGAATATCATGAGGATATTGGTTCTACGCAGCCATATTAGGCGCATTTTTATCCTAGGGAAACACATGTTGAAATTTCAGGAACACTCTCCATCAAATTTTTGGTGGAAGAAAACTTGGTTCCCTTGAAGATACAACAAATCCCAAGTATTTTTGAATATGTTAAATAGTTTGTACCATTTGATTGAAACGTACATATTTCATATTATTTTAATCTAATTATCATATTGTTTTTCAGGAAACAATATTTTTTATAGGACCTTGCATGAAAAGGTTCTAGAGATCTTCGAGCCCACCATTCACACACAGTGGAATGCCCAGAATAAAGATTTGAAAAAGAATCTTCTAGACCATTTGGTCGGTCTGTTTGGTGATATATTCAACAAGTTTGAAACCACCTTGAGGGTCAGTACATATTTGAAAAATGTCATAGATCAATATAGGGTTCAATTGAAAAATAACCCTAAGTATGATTGTCCTTTGATCCTTCCCAAGAGGGAATGGAAGAATATACAGGAGGACGCAAAGGAGAGCGCATTGAGAAGCGAAGGGAAGACACCACCTAGCCCTAGAAGGTAATATATGATATTTTGAATTGAATATGTTGAATTTTGTTTAGTTCTACAGAAAAAATCGCGATATCTAATTATAAAATAATTGAAACTTTTTGTAGTCTCCCAAACACATCAAAAGCAACAAAGGAAAGATTAGATAAACATGGAAAACACAAGCTTGGCCAAGGTGGTTACTTGAGATTAAAGGATAGAATTGTAAGTACCAAATACTTTATTCATATTATACAATATATCAGCATACAAATTGTATCTAGTTGCAACCAATAATCAAAATCCATATCTTATGCCATGCAATGCAGGGGGATAAATTCAACAATGCCACCACAAAAGAAGACTTGATGATCGACTTCAATTTTGCCTTTAAAGTTGTGGTGGAAAATCGACAAAGGAAGGGATCAAAGACACAATTTGACCCTTCAAATGAGTTGGTAAATAAAATGACAAGATTGCAGTTGTTGATTACTTGTCAAATATATTGACAATTTATTGTACCCATCAATTAATTATGTCTCTATTTGTTTTAATCATAAAAGAAACATCAGTTCATTTGAAGGTGGTGGACAACAACCCCATGATACTAGTGGTTCGCAAACACATGATCACAATATGCATGTATTTAAAATAAAATGTATAATATGACGATTATGAATATTTACCTCAGACAGTGTACTTATAACTTTTCTTGTTTCAATGGCAGAGCATGTAGATGAGGGCGCTTGGAGAGAAGAGGAATTGGCAACAATACAACCAATGGTGTCCACTAATCCTCTAGGTAAAAAACATAGTAACGATATTCATATTAATAAAGCACTACTATGAATAATAACTAAACATGTCCTTTTAATGCTTTTTGTTATTGTAGTGGATGTTCCCCCTATAGTGCATCAACGTCCACGTCCTACTACTAGAAGCAGTAGATTGCTTGAGATGACCCATCACCTTCCAGCAGCAGGACATGACCCAATAGTTGAAGGTCGATATCAAGACGAAGGTGATGATGATACACTCATTAGTTTTATCAAAAAGAAGAAACAAAAGAAATAAGTGATTGTACATATTTTCAGAACAAATTTTATTAATATAAATTATTGACTGTACAAGTTTTTTTTTTTCTAGTTGTGTGTGGACCTTATATGTTATGTATGCATGTACCTTCTTGATTTCATTTGCCTTTAATTCATGTTTTTCTACTTGTTATCCATGATTGGGTATGGGGAATTGAGAGTGACGAGAGGGGGGGAGGGACCAAACAAGCTTCCACCTTCACGTGGTTGGTCTTGTTTAGTGGAGAATAAATTATTCTTGAAACCAAGAGGAGCTCATTCATGAGGTATTCCCCTTTAGTATTTATAGAGCATTATACATCTTTAATTATTATTTAGTCATACCACGTTTAATTCTCTTTGTCAAATAGAATCTCATTGATGTTTAGTTATTATTCAATCATTTAACCTATTATTGTATTTGACAAATGCAAGTATGAAAGGTGGTCACCTCCACGATCCACAATGCATTCCTGATAAGGTTTCTACTGCCCATGTTTTTCTAGTCTTTCCTTGGTTGTTTTTGACATGTCTGGGAGCCTATGAAAAGAAACCAACATAAGACTAGAAAACATGGGCAACACAAATTTCGCAAAGATTGGACAACATAATGGTGAAGATTGGACATGGAACAACCTGAACACACTTTGCTGGGAAATGGGCTCTATTTCAGGTTCTATGATGGAGGACCGAGTATACTATGTTTTCTGCAACATTCATTTATGGTCTTTTATAGTTGTTTATTGAGTTTTCTATCCCTATTCATATGTATTGACTAGATGCTTATTATTTCTACAACTAGGTGATCATGTCACTAGCCTCAATGACTTTGCTTTCTTTGAGATTTTTATGTCTATTTCATTGTCGAAACAATTTCCAACCATAAAGATTCATGCAAGCACAAGGATTTCTTTTTTTTAATTAACTGTTATAGTTGTAAGAAGAAAATAGGATGAAGTTAAACAAAATTTTATATATGTATTTTTTGTGTTAATAGTAGTAGGATAATCTCCCATGCAATTATTTATTTGCTTTTGAATTAGTTTATTAATGACAACTACAAATTGATGCTTGTATTTCCATTTTTTTTGCTATGCATATAGAATCATGTGCATTGAAACTATTGAATTGTTTTGGTTAGCCTTTATAGATTAATTGTTTATACAAGTTCATAATTTTTTTATATTCTAATGTTTGTATTTGCTCTTTGTAATGGCAGGAAAATCGGTTTTTAGTGACAATAATTCGTTATTTACTCAACCGATGTGAAGTCACCAAGGGAAAGGACAATAAAGTTGTAATTTCAAGTAACATCATGTATGTATAGTCTTATCATGTCAATGATTTGATATTTTTTACATGTTGAATCATCAAGTATGTTTTTCTAAACTAATGCAATTTATGGTTAACTGAATAGGTATGTAGTGGGACAATATCCAAGATTTTTGAGGGCACATTGGAATTTTTTGAAAATTGTTATCAACAAGCTTTTTGAATTCATGCACGAGAATCACCCTGGAGTGCAGGTGAAATATCTTAGCTTACAATCCAAATTAGTTCTAGAAAGGGTTTGGTTTGGTTGCATCTTTCTTACATGCTATTGGCACATAGGTTTTTCCCATGATCACCCAATTGGGCCCTCTTAGCATTGGATATTCTCTTGTGGACGTAGTTTGGCCAAAATGCATATATCAAAGGTTATGATATACATATGGTATGTTGCATAATCCACCCTTTAGCTCCTTGTAATGGTTATTGTGGGTGGCACTTGATGTATTGTTTACTTATGTTTTAACCTGAGTTGTACCAACGGTTGTTCAAAACTTCTCTCTATAGTATTTTACATCCAACAGGAAGGTCAAGTGGACTAAGGGACTATTACAAGTAATTACACAAACCATGAAATCCACTCAGGGGAATGTGATCTTACCACATGGCACACATTCAAGAGGGAAAATGATGTTAACTAAGTAAAGATAGAATCATAAGAACACATGACAAACCTAGAAAACGTCCACCCAATATTTATGAAGTTGGCATTGTTTACCTACCGGGTGCATGGACCAATCATGATTTTCCATATGGAATGTATGACATCAGCAATGGAGAATGATAATATAGGTGGTAGGTACAAAATATGCCACATGGTACTATGGCACTAAAGAGTCCTTTTTTCATAAATTTTTATAATATTTTGTTCCCTCAAATACTAAATCAAGGTTCATTGAGATTTATAAAGGTTTTGAGTTGACAAGGTCGGGGATCATATGTTCGGTCCTTATTTTTTTATGACTTTAAATATTAATTCAACATTTATTATAGCATTCAATGTTATAGATAATGTAAGGTGTCAAAATTGAAGGATATGTCCAAATACGATATCAATGAGTCATAATAGCACAATGATCAAATCAATATACTAGTGTCTATACCACACTTATACTTAAAAACCATGCATTGATAAACAATTTAAAAAACCAAGATATCTTCAAATCACAATGTGGGAAATAATTTCTAAAATCTATCCATTGAACAACATGCAATAGAAAGATAAGCATTGGTTTGAAAAGTCATCCTACTAGATTCCAAGAAATAATAGTAATGAGCCATCCCTATAAAACGTTTGAAGCACTCGATGTGGGGTATAGATATTAGGTCACAAAAATGAATTAGGGAACTCCTATAAGATGCGATAAAAATGAGATGAAAACCTTTTTTGTAACCACATTCAAGAAAATGACTCCTTTACTTTGGCAAACAATGGAGCGATACACCATTTTGAGAGGTAATTGAACCTATGAATGAATTGTTTCAAAGCTTGAGATAATGCAAATTACCAGAGTTTTAAAATGCTTGCAAGTGGAGGGTTACACCATTGTCACCATGTACTCAAACTTCTACAATTTTGACAGTTAATGAAACCCTTAAACAGTAATGACAAAGGTGACATTAGCAGAATTAGGTAATGCTTTGATCACAATAAAAAAGTTGGAGCAATTTTGGAGGTGATTTGATTGCTAGAATGATTTGGTATTAGAATTCCATGCAAGAATAATCCCAATGATATGAATATACCCTAAATCGATTCTCTGGAAAAAGTGATATGGATATGGTTATAACCAATGAGGACACACACACGCATGTTATATGTGTGTGTATTTTTGTAGGAAAAAAACAATAATTTTATTCCAAATGGAAAAATTGCATATGTCAGATGCTTATTGGAATTCATTCAAACTTTGAAGGACATAGAAGGATCAACTCCATCATATAGAAAACCAAAAAAAAAATATGTAAATGTATATCTCCTTTCCACATGGAAAAATAAATTATACTAGAGAAAAACTCTTCTCCAAAAAAAATTGACCTCTACAAATCTATAATGGCTTACTAAGATAACTTTGTGAATAGTCTAGTTACATCACATATTATCAAAATGAGCCTATATCCCTTCCTCGTGGTCTTTGAACAACATGAATTGATTTGATGCAAAGTAGGATGCATATATTCATAGAGTTTCCCATCTTCATCCTCCAACATAATCCGAACACCACGATCCAGCTAGATCCCTTCCTTCGACAAGACATCTATGATCTAGTTCATTTCCCTATATACATGATGGAATATGATATATTCAAATGTGGGAATGATACCCACAATATCAGCAAGTAAATATTACAACCACAAATTCCTCATAGTATACTTCTTATTCATCCATTTGATAACTAATGAATAATCACCGAAAATTTGAAGTTTGGTCATGCCCTTTTCAATGAAAAGAGTAAGAATTATTTTTAGGGCCATCAATTCCATGAAGTTTTTCATGCCCTTCCCTAGTCCTTCTTTGAATTTTATTGAGTGAGAATCCTTCAGGAATAGAATAACCCCAGCTCTACATATCAAGGGGACACCTTGTGGAGCACCATCAAAATATTCTCATGACCTTTATTTGTCGATGATTTCTTATGAAATGTGTCTAGGAGGTTTTTGAATCTTACACTAATTGAGGCTAGAAAGAATATTATTCCTTAAGTGGCACATTGAATAGTAAGAGTGTGTCTATCATCAAATAAGCAAGTGTTCCTATCAATTCATATGCGTTGTGTTGTTATTAAAGGTAAATCCTTGTAACCCTTGGCTTCCATATCACCACACCGGGCGTTTACACCTTCCTCAATTGAGACTCCACCCTGAACATTTACAATCCCTAAGGTATTTTTAACTTCCTTCTAGACCTGATTTGCATAAGCACATTCCACAACACAAGGGACACCTCCCTAGACCTTGAGTATTCCTTTTTTGAATAATGTCCCATCGTAGAACTTTGTTGTTCAAAAATAACCACATGAAGATACACATATTTGGTGGACGTTTGAATTTACACAACTTCCTCCACCACCATAATTGATTCCCTAAAACACCATCAGAGCATAAAACCTTATAGCTTGGTTTACGAGTATGTCTTCCTATATGATTCATTGACCATGTTAATATGTCCTCCTCATATTTCATTGTAACAAAACCAATCTTGACCTTAATGAGGTGTGATTCCTAAGAAACCACATATTCCCCTTGAAAACCAAACTCTTATACTTCCTTCCACTCCTACCTCCAAATCGTGGTCATATCTTGATCTACAATATGGTTCAAATGAAAAATGAATCTTTCCCTCCGTGCATGTACTAGGTGAGTTATAATTCTATAACCTAGTGATGCAGGAGCATTGCAAGTAGCCATCCAAGCGAGCATGAAGGCAAAAGACAGTTGGAAAGCGCAACACACATTTTGCATGTTTTGAAATGTTTTTGAAAAATTAAGAAGCGGATATTAATGTAATAGCTAGAAGCGTACTTGCATTTATATCTGCTTGTTGTAAACAGATCATGAGCGATTTTCTCTCATATGTCAATGTAAAAAGCATTAAGTCTGATTAATGAAAGTAGGTAGCTTTGAACTAAGAGATTGGACAGTTTAGAAGTGTAGGAGGGAAAACGGATATAGACACCCTCACTCTTTGTATTATGGTATCTTTTGTAACATTATCAACATTGAGAGCTGTAGAGAGAGATGTAGAGAAGAACCCATGTACAGAAGCAATTGAGTTAATATATGAAGCTTTGACTCAACTTTCATGGTGTTATAAGGTTTACTATTTACATATGCTGAATGGTATGCTTACAGTTGTTTTATTCTCTCTATTATGCATTTGTTATGATGCTATGTTGTGTTGAATGTATGAAGTCTGAGAGAGAAAGAGAATGAGTTCCAATTGTTTCTCTTCCTGGGAGAAGTTCCTGCAAGGAGTGTAGTGAAATGTCTGCAAGGTGTGTGTTGACAAGGGTTCTGAGTTTTATCTCAGAAATCTCAAAAGGGATACCATTGTTCTCATTCCAGCAGAAGTGCAAGTGAAGCACAGAAGTCGTGCAAGGTGTGCGTAGGCTAGTTGAAGCCTTAGAATTTATCAACTAAAGTTAAAGAGTGAAAGACTGTTGTTGTCGAGTTTACACAGAGTCGAAATATCAAATACCCTGGAGTATTTGAAAGTTTGTCTTAAGGAGTGCGAGCAGGAACCTTTGGAAGCCTTGAGTTTGGAAGTGAAATATCAGGAGGGTTAGTACCTTTGAAAATTTCAAAGGGAGATAGGGCTTGAAGTTGTCATATAAAAGTTAAGTTCAGAAGGAGAACATTCAGTCGGTTGAGGCAGAAGTCATTGAAGCGTGAATCGAGCGGTCAGAATTCTCTGTGGAGAGCTCGCGAAGTTGCGAGGACCGTAGGATCCCGTGAAGTTGCAAGGCGGTTAGGGGTTGGAAGAATTCACCACCCTAGCATCAAGAATCAACGTGATTCGTTGATCTCGTCTCAACCCATGTTATTGGATCGTATCGTGAATTCGGGGTTCGGAAATTTGGAGGCCAGACCAAATTTCTTGGTTTGCGTGAAGTTCCAAATAGCGAGAAGTAGGAGCAACCATCGGATCAGAACCTCTTCTCTATATCGCGTATTGGGTTTTCATAGGTTGGGAAGAATCAGTTTCGATTGCAGAAGTCACGAAGGGCCGAGGGCCAAGGTCTCGTGCAACACGTGGCACGTCCGCTTGGTGGGGACCGCATGGTTGACAGGTGGACACTCGTTGCCTGGGAGGGAGTCAACACCCTTTTGAATTCTCATGCTTTGGTTGCTCATGAGAAAGGAGCACAAAGGCTCAACAAACCAACTCGTGAAGTTGTGAGTTGTGAGAAGTGTTGAAGGAGTCAAACCTTCTCTGACTTTCGCGTCTCGGAGTTTCGAAAAAGAAGGGCCTGGAGGTTCAACCCTTCAACCCGTGAAGTCACGAGTTGCGAGTGGTGCTAGTGCTTAGCCCTAGCCGGCGGTTATGCATAGAGGGTGATAACAAGGAGGATCCATACCCCATTGCATCTCGGGTATCGGCGTTTGGTAAAGAAAAGTTGAGGGTCTTCGACTTGCGAACACGTGAGTTGCGAAAGTCATTTGCGTAAGGACCAGGTCGTGGTAATATGGAAGTGTAAGGCTCACTCCTGGAGTTAAGGTGGACAGGGTGGGTTTTTCAGGAAGGACCTATGGATGCACCCTTGTGTGTGTAAGATATTCCCGTAGGGAAAGTTAAGATTCAATCCAACTCAGAGGGGAATTAGAACGATCCTGCGCGGATCTTGGCCCGAGGGTCGAGGTCTGCACCAATTGTGGTATCAGAGCCCAGAACAAGTTCTTTTCTTTCTGTAGCGGAGAAAAGAGGAACATTCTACAGCCATGTCGTCGAGAAGAAGGGACAGACCAATGCCTAATCCAACAGTGGAAAGAGAAATGCGTGAGCTACGTGCCAGGCTTGATGCCATGGAGACAGCATAGAGACGCACAGTTGACGTTGGGGATATCAGCGAAGCTGAAAATGAAAATGAAGCTGGACATGAAGGAGAAGAAGTTGCGGTCGAAGATGCTGCGGATGAACGCCTATTTAGGGTTGTTGCAAGGATAGGTGCCAGAGAAAAAATGGATATTCCCATGTATGAGGGAAACTTGGATGTTGAAGAGATTCTAGACTGGATTAGAGTTTTGGATAAATACTTCGACTATGAGGATGTTGAGGAAGACAAGAAAGTCAAACATGTCGTCACTAGACTTAAGGGGCATGCAGCACTATGGTGGGATGAACTACAGGCTGACAGACGCTGCAAAGGAAAACAACAAATCAAAATCTGGGATAGGATGGTTGCAAAGATGAAAGCCAAATTCATACCCAAGGATTATCAAATCACTATGTTTCGGAGGATGCAGAATTTAAGACAGAAGTTGATGTCAGTGAAAGAATACACTGAATAATTCTATAGGAGAAACATCAGAGAAGGTCATCGAAAAAGTGATGATGAAAAGGTTGCCAGATACATGAATGGTCTACGATATGACATTCAATATGAGATGAGCATGATGACCCTTCGGAATGTAGAAGATGCTTATCAGATGGCTCTAAAAGCTTCAGAGAAGTTGAGCCGAAAGCAAGGTCAAAGAGGTCGAGGTAGAAGTCAAGCCAGAGGCAAAAAATTTCCCAAGATAGAACTTAGAGACCTAAAGAAGAGGGGAAGAAACCTCAAACTCAACATGAGAGAGGAGAAAGCTCACAGAGAGGGCAGTATGCTAATAGAAATACTTTTCCTCAAGCTAGAGGAAGAGGAAGAGGCAGAGGCGGTGAAGTAAAATGCTTTGTCTGTGGAAAGATCAAACATAAATCCTATGAGTGTCCAGATAAGAAAAAATGTGGTGGTGAAACTCACATTACCAAAGCTCAAGGGCAGAATGTTGAGGCAGAACATGTTGAGGGCGGAAGATCTTTGATGATGAGGAAAGTTCTCTTGAAGCCAGAGAAGGAGGCAGAGAACCCAGCCCAAAGAAACAGTATGTTTCAGACTGCTTGC
>SNQJ01S0005074.1:40037-61510 GCA_010110895.2 Picea sitchensis
ATCCAATCCCATACAGAGTTTCATGGCTACAAAAAGGACATCAGGTAAATGTCACTAAACAATGTTTAGTTGAATTTAAAATAGGAGGATATAAGGATGAAATATTATGTGATGTTATTCCCATGGATGTTTGTCATCTATTGTTGGGTAGACTGTGGCAATATGACACAAATGTGATTCATGATGGGAGAAAGAACACGTACACCCTGGAGAAAAATGGTAGGACGCACATGTTGTTGTCGATTAAGGATAAAGAAGTGAAAACAGAGATGAGTAACACTGTACTTATCATGAGTGGGAAGGAGCTTCTTAAGGAGGTTAAGAAGAAGGAAGACACACAATTTATAGTGGTCAGGAAGCCCATAATTGTTTTGACCAGTACAAGGATAGATGATTTGCGAGAAGAAATCCAGAAGTTGTTGGAAGAGTTTGTTGATATAGTAGTGGACGAACTACCTTGTTCGTTTCCACCTATCGGAAGTATAAGCCATCACATCGATCTTATACCTGGAGCCAGTTTACCAAACAAATTCGTGTACAGGTTGACGACGCAGGAAAATGAGGAAGTCAAGAGACAGGTCCAGGACTTAATGGACAAAGTATTGATTCGGGAGAGCTTGAGTCCATGAATTGTTCCAACAGTGCTCAGCCCAAAGAAACATGGAGGCTGGAGAATGTGTACAGACTCAAGGGAAATCAATAATATTACCATCAGATACATATTTCTATTACCAAGGATGGATGACTTGATGGATTGCTTGAGTGGAGCAAGATTCTTTTCAAAGATTGATTTGAAAAGCGGGTATCATCAAATTCGAATGAGAGAAGGTGATGAATGGAAGACAGCATTCAAAACAAATGAGGGGTTGTATGAATGGTTGGTCATGCCATTTGGCTTAACGAATGCACCCAGTACTTTCATGAGATTGATGAACGAAGTCCTGAAGGATTTCATAGGGAAATTTGTCATTGTATATCTTGACGATATATTAATTTTCAGTAAGACAGAAGCAGAGCACTTAAAGCATTTAGTTGCAGTGATGAAGAGATTACAGCAAGAGAAATTGTCGATTAATATGAAGAAATCATCATTTATGAGGACATAACTCATTTATTTGGGTTTTGTTATCTCTGCGAATGAGTTGAAGATGGATCCAGAAAAGGTAGATGCAATTAAGAATTGGCCATCGTCGAAGAGTGTGTTTGAAGTACGAAGCTTCCATGGTTTGGCAAGTTTCTACAGGAAATTCATCCAAAATTTCAATGGAATTAGTGCACCAATGATGGATACGGTGAAGAAAAGACATAAATCTTTTCACTGGACAGAAGAAGCAAAGAAAAGCTTCAACCTATTGAAGAAGAAGATCACGGAACAACCAATTCTGGTTTTTCCGGATTTTAACAAGACATTCCAGGTCAAGTGTGACGCGAGTGGATTTGCAATTGGAGCGGTCTTGAGCCAAGACAACAGGTCGATCACATATTTCAGTGAGAAACTGAATGAAGCGAAGATTAAATACTCAACATATGACAAAGAGTTCTATGCAGTCATACAAGCACTGAAGAAATGGAGACATTATTTGGTTCCTAAAGAGTTTGCTTTGTACAGTGATAATCATGCTTTACAATTCGTGACTCAACAAGAGAAGTTGAACCAAAAACATGCTAAATGGGTTGAATTCATGCAGAATTTTACTTTTGTAATCAAGCATATTTCTGGAACTGCTAACAAAGTTGTTGATGCTTTGAGTAGGAAATGTTTGCTTATGCAAGAATTCAGAGTCAAGACTTTGGGTTGTGATAACCTCAAAGAAATGTATAGGGATGACCCAGATTTTAAGGAGTCCTATGAGGCATCTAAGAATCCAGTTCGCAGAGACAGAAGCCAATGGACCGATTATATGATCCAGGATGGGCTATTATTCTGCGGCAATCATCTATTTATTGCAAAATGCTCCATGAGGGAGAATCTGTTGAAGGAAAAACACAGTGGAGGATTGGTCAGACACTTCAGTCATGATAAGACGTTCTCAAAGTTGAATGGCTCATATTTTTGGCCAGGGATGAGGACATATGTTAAGAAATTTGTGGACAGATGCAGGATTTGTCAGCACACAAAAGGGAAAAGGCAGAACACATGGTTATATCAACCATTACCCATACTAGAAAGGTCATGGGACACAATGAGCATGGATTTCATATTGGGAATACCAAGGACACAAAGAGGCTATGATTCAATCTTTGTGGTAGTCGACAGGTTCTCAAAGATGGCACATTCCATACCATGCCAGAAAACCAGCGACACAACTCATATTGTGAACCTGTTTTTCAAGGAAGTCATCAGACTTCATGGCTTGCCAAGGAGTATCGTTTCTGATCGAGATACCAAGTTCGTGGGACATTTCTGGAGGACCTTATGGAAAAAGATGGGGACAAGTTTGTCCTTTAGCTCAGCATATCATCCTCAGACGAATGGGCAGACAAAAGTTGTGAACAGAAGATTGGGAGATTTTCTAAGGAGCTTAGTGACTGAACACCACAGTCAGTGGGATCACATTCTGCCACAGGCGGAATTTGCTTACAATGATTCACTCAATAGAAGAACAGGGCAGAGTCCATTCCAGATTGTATATGGAATGCAGCCAAGGGGAGTTTCTGAATTGAGAGATGTGGAACAAACCGAATTCAGAAGTGCTAGTGCAGAGGACTTTGCAGAAGCAATGAAGGAGCTTCACAGCCGAATTAAGGAGTGATTGCAGAGTTCAAGTCAAGAATACAAGCGGAGAGCAGATCAACATAGGAAAGAAGTTCAATCTGAATTTGGTGATCTAATTCTTGCACATCTGAGGAAGGAAAGGTTCCCAAGGGGAACGTATAATAAACTAAATATGAAAAAGATTGGACCATGCAAGGTCATAAGGAAATTTGGGGCAAATGCATATGAGATTGAATTACCTAATGGGGTCAGAATCTCACCGATATTCAATGTTGCGGATTTATACCCTTACAGAGTTGAAGAGGCAGGAGCAGAAGATGAACAGAAAGAAGTTCAATGGACAAAACAAATGCCTATAGTTGAGAAGCCGTAGATGGAAAGTATAATTAACAAGAGGGTTAGTAGAAAGACCAGGAGAAAAGAGTATTTTGAATAGTTGGTCAAATGGAAGGGACATCCAGTTGAAGATGTCAGTTGGGAAGATGAAGCGAAAATTCAGAAGCATAGACAGACCGTGCAAGAGCTCATGAACAGGAGCTCATGAAAAATTTCAAGCGAGGGAGTATGATGCAGGAGCATCGCAAGCAGCCAGCCAAGCGAGCATGAACGCAGAAGACGTCTGGAAAGCGCAGCACACATTTTACACGTTTTGAAATGTTTTTGAAAAACTAAGAAGCAGATATTAATGTAATAGCTAGAAGCGTACTTGCATTTATATCTGGCTCTTGTAAGCAGATCATGAGTGATTTGCTCTCCTCTGTCAATGTAAAAATCATTTAAGTCTGATTAATGAAAGTAGGTAGCTTTGAACTAAGAGATTGGACAGTTTAGAAGTGTAGGAGGGAAAATAGATATAGACACCCTCACTCTTTGTATTATGGTATCTTTTGTAACATTATCAACATTGAGAGTTGTAGAGAGAGCTATAAAGAAGAACCCATGTACAGAAGCAATTGAGTTAATATATGAAGCTTTGACTCAACTTTCATGGTGTTATAATGTTTATTGTTTACATATGTTGAATGGTATGCTTACAGTTGTTTTATTCTCTCTGTTATGCATTTGTTATGATGTTATGTTGTGTTGAATGTATGATTTCATGTTGAATGTATGAATTCTGAGAGAGAAAGAGAATGAGTTTCAATTGTTTCTCTTCCTGAGAGAAGTTCCTGCAAGGAGTGCAGTGAAACGTCTGCAAGGTGTGCGTTGACAAGGGTTCTGAGTTTTATCTCAGAAAGCTCAGGAGGGATACCGTTGTTCTCATTCCAGCAGAAGTGCAGGTGAAGCACAGAAGTCGTGCAAGGTGTGCGCAGGCTAGTTGAAGCCTTAGAATTTATCAACTAAGGTTGAAGAGTGAAAGAATATTGTTGCCGAGTGTACATAGAGTCGAAAGATCGAATACCCTGGAGTATTTGAAAGTTTTCCGCAAGGAGTGTGAGCAGGAACCTTTGGAAGCCTTGAGTTTGGAAGTGAAAGCTCGGGAGGGTTAGTACCTTTGAAAAGTTCAAAGCGAGACGGGGCTTGAAGTCGTCGTATAAAAGTTAAGTTCAGAAGGAGAACATTCAGTCGGTTGAGGCAAAAGTCATTGAAGTGTGAATCAAGTGGTCAGAATTCTCTGTGGAGAGCTCACGAAGTTGCGAGGACCGTAGGATCCCGTGAAGTTGCAAGGCGATTAGGGGTTGGAAGAATTCACCACCCTAGCATCAAGAACCAACATGAGTCGTTGATCTCGTCTCAACCCACGTCATTGGATCGTAACGCGAATTCGGGGTTCGGAAATTTGGAGGCCAGACCAAATTTCTTGGTTTGCGTGAAGTTCCGAGTAGCGAGAAGTAGGAGCAACCGTCGGATCAGAACCTCTTCGCTATATCACGTATCGGGGTTTCGGAGGTTGGAAGGAATCAGTTTTGACTATAGAAGTCGCAAAGGGCCGAGGGCCGAGGTCTCATGCAACACGTGGAACGTCCGCTTGGTGGGGACCACGTGGTTGACAGGTGGACACTCGTCACCTGGGAGGGAGTCAACACCCTATTGACTTCTCATGCTCGGGTTCTTGTGATAAAGGAGCAAAAAGGATCAACAAACCAACTCGCGAAGTTGAGAGTTGTGAGAAGTGTTGAAGGAGTCAAACCTTCTCTGACTTTCGCGTCTCGGAGTTTCATAAAAGAAGGGCCCGGAGGTTCAACCCGTAAAGTCACGAGTTGTGAGTGGTGCTAGTGCTTAGCCATAGCCGACGGTTATGCATGGAGGGCGCTAACAAGGAGGAGCCATACCCCATCGCATCTCAGGTATCAGCGTTTGGTGAAGAAAATTCGAGGGTCTTCGACTTGCGAACACGCGAGTTGCGAAAGGCGTTTGCATAAGGACCAAGTTGTGGTTGTATGGAAGTGTAAGGCTCGCGCCTAGATTTAAGGTGGACAGGGTGGGGTTTTCAGGAAGGACCTGTGGATACACCCTTGTGTGTGTAAGATATTCTCGTAGGGAAAGTGAAGAGTCAATCCAACTCAGAGGGGAATTAGAATGATCCTGTGCGGATCTTGGCCCGAGGGTTGGAGTCTGCACCACCTAGCCCATAGCCTTTCCATGGGTCTTCTCCCACCCTCACCCTATTTCCACAACCCACATCCAAAACGAGCAAATTCCCAATCAAAGGGAATGCTAATACAACAAATTCCACATTATAGATATATTATGAGTGTTATTTCTTGGTCTTTGGATCCAATCCTCAATTAAATCTAGGAAAATATACTTTTTCACTTCAACCTGAAACCATAAGCATTTGCCTTGAATGAGTCTCTAACCTCCCTTTGTAGCTAAGGATTTGGAGAAAAAGAAAATATTTTTTAACCGCTAGCCTCCACAATATTTGGGAACAACCACTATCTTCCAATTTACCAGTTGGATCCCCCTTTTCTCCCTACAACTTGATCAGATAAACCTAAGACAAATTATTCTAATCACTTTTAGAATTCCTTTTGGAATATAAGCCAAGGACAACCAAAACACAAGAATTGCCTCTAAGACCAACTTAACCAAAACCAACCTCCCATCTTTGGACAACCACTAATCAAAACATTTTACACCTTAGATATCAACCACTTCCAATCCCACTTCTCATAATAATTTCGTTTTACAATGAAACCCAAATACTTCAAACCCATATCGAAGTTAGTCATAGAAAAAAGGAAATAATTGCTAAAAATACAGACTTTCTTTTTCAAAAAACCTCACATAGGAGATATTTGATTTTCTTACGTTAACCAACATTCTAGTTACTAAGCAACACAAATCCATAAACTCCTTTAACTTCACCACATCTCTTCTAGACCCATCACAAAGATCAAAATATCGTCAATGAATAGGAGATGAGATAAAAAGAAAGTACTTCCAATCTTGATTCCTATAAAACCACATGATCTCCTTGCTTCCAGTAGTGTCATGCTCGTTCTTTCTATAAAAACAAAGAGGAGACAAGGGATAACCTTGTATTAAACATCGATGTGGAATAAAGGAACTTGTAGCTAATCCATTAATTAAAACATAAAAAGAAACATGTAGTAACACAACTCATAGCCCAATTACCAAAAGGAAGATAAAAACACAAATGAATTAACGTTAACTTCAAATAAAACTAATTAGCATATCCATATGATTTTGAAAAGTCAACCTTAACCACCATTTCCTCAACGTTATTTGTTATAATGGAGTGAATACCTTCTTGTCCCACCCTAATGGCCTCGTGAATCTTCCTCCCTTAAAAACAAAAATTCACTAGAGATGGATTTGGATAGAAATCCTTTAACCCTCTTCGATACGACCTTAGCAATAATTTTATAGTTGTTATTGCACAAAAAAATATGCCTATACTATTTGAAATAAGTTGGGTTAATTGATTTAAGAGTAAGAGTATGGAGGTAGAATTGGAAGGAGCTAATATCCTCTCTATAGATCTATATTCATTAATCGCCCTTATTAAATCTTCTTCCAATATGTCTATGAAGCACAAAAAAAACTCGACCACCCATCTAGTCCTAAACTTTTTCTCTTATAGAAACTATGGAGCACAATATGCAATTCATATTTGAAACTTCCTCCATCCAACAAATATTTTCATCATCATTAACAAAATGAAA
Organism: Picea sitchensis; assembly: GCA_010110895.2. Lineage (NCBI taxonomy): Eukaryota > Viridiplantae > Streptophyta > Pinopsida > Pinales > Pinaceae > Picea > Picea sitchensis. The sequence continues at coordinate 46,887 of SNQJ01S0005074.1, forward strand.
AAACGTAGGCATCTTGATCACTTTGACAATGGTAGCCATGCCTTCTGCTTTGTAAACTCCCACAAAATGATCCACACCAACTTGAGATATATCCTCGAAACTAAAGGCCATTGTCACATCACCCTCTCATATGTGATATTGAATTAATGTTATTTTGATGGTATTATGCACCAAATACCCCATATAGTAGAAAAATATAAAGAACAAGTGACTCTACACCTTGAGAATGAGAGAAAAAAATGAATAAGAAGCCTCTTTGAGGGGGAAACCTCCTTTTACAATATAACAAATGCAGAAGATGAGATCATCTCTAAAACTAAGACTCCTTGGAATATATAGGATACAAAGGGTACAATTTACCATTAAGGGGCCTAGCCAACCAATAATGACAACACCAATATAATAATATAATTGTAACAGATCAATATCTAGGGATTAATAAAAGGTTTTCGTAATGATGAAAAAAATTGGTATTTTCATACCCACAAGACAACCATATAGCCCTACTTTCCAGCCTTCATGTTGCTTCCTTTTCCAACAACAACTGCCTTCTCTTATCTTCCAATCTCATGACTTTATCTTTTGTGGCCTCTAAAAGACAATCAACACCATCTTTAATATACAAATCATCCACAATTCTTTCTACATCTAATAGATATTTCTCATCATTAATATTTTTATCATGGTCCCAAGATATAGAAACCCAATTCACCCTCTTAAGGTTGTTTTAGAATTCAATTGAAGTTGATTACTTGGAACCCCCATCAAATGGGACCCATAGATCATTTACCAACTTAACATAGTCATCATTATCCCACCAACCAAGGTTTAATTTATGTGGGTTGGGTGGATTTCTCCTTGATTGGGCCAACTCAAGGATAATTGGAAAATGATTTGATTCTCCACCCTAGCTAAACCATTTCCTAATTCTGATAACCAGGATTTTCAAACCAAGAAACGATCCAACATTGTCTTTAACTCATTCACCTATTTTTTTCCATAGCATTATCTTCATGGAAGTCTCGATTGATGATATGCTTATGGTGGTTGGTTTCCAACAAGTTGATTATGTAAATGGTGTTATACATGTTGTAACATCACTTTGATTTGACATAGGGAACTTGAAAGAAAAATTAATTAACATGCAGAGTTTGGTAAGTAGAAAATTTTATGTGGTTATGTGGTTATGTGGTTATAATGGTCTTCTTCATCACTCATTGGTTGATATATTATTACCACAGAACAAAAGGTTAAGATGCAAATAATAGTAGTCATGTGTGCAAGTGATCTATGGACTATTACTTGTGTTCAGTGGGTGCATCACGTTACTTTTTGTGGATAGCGATGATGGCTTAGGATGTCCTAGATAGAAAATAAGCTAATACATCAAGTTCCACTATTATTACTTGTTAAACTTTACACAAAGGAAAAAGTAGTTTGATAATGGAAAACACTATGAACATTAGCCATCGGGTGACGTCAATGCAAATATGTGCATAATGAACATTGATCTTTTGCCAACAATGGATCTACATCCAACAGTGGAAATCATCTATTACATTGTTCAATTGAGTTTACTTTAGCTTATTTTCCATTTAGACCTCCTTGTTCCACATTCTATGTGAACTTGAGTTTCTTTTCAATGGTGATGGAAGCCAAAAACTTGGCTCTTCCCTAGCCTTCTTGATGTTGTGTTAGAAAGCAGTTTGGTTTGGCCATCATTTGGTTATTTGGAAGTTTTGGTTGTTTGGTTGGATTCATCTCTCGTATGCTCATAAAGTGAGACTCTGGTCAATGCAACCAAAGGTCAAGCCCTTCTAAACAAACCAAAACTTATATGCTTATTTAGTGGAGATACAAGGCCATCCAAGAGAATGTTTCCTTCTACATTTTAACTTGTGTTTGAAGTTGCTAAGGGTTTGAATCCATCATAGATTCAATGGTAAAGGAACTAAAATCAAACAAAGAGGATAGGGTGAGCTCTAAACTAGGAAGAACCCATCTTTGTTTATCTATGTATGATGTTTGCATGGTCGTGGTGGATCTGCAACTAGGGTAAATGCTACTTTTGTTTCCATTGCTCCATTCCTTTCCCATTTTGCATTGTATTCATTTCCTTAAATTTGGGTATTAATACCTATTTGTGCAAGTTACTTCTAATTGTTTTGAGCAAATGGGAGGCAAAGATCAAGCTTTGCTTTCATTTTTTGTATTCTCTTAACTATGGTCATTATACATTGAACATGCATCCCCAAAACCATTTTTGGGCATGTTGGGTTCATGATTTATGCATGCATTTAACCCATGGGGCTCAAACCTAACCCATTCTTCTTGGCATTTAGAAAGGAAGAATGTGCACGTCCTTCAAGGTCAATGCGGAATTTTTGGGACTATTATAAGTGTTGAGAAGAAGCTCGAAGGCCCTTACCACATTTTGGTTTCCCTTCATTTTCATTTTTAAACCCATTTCGATGTTCCTCATTGTACTAGTAGAGCATTCATTAAGTCATTTTTCAACCTAGGTATGAATGGCTTGATGTGTGGATTTGATGATTGGTTCACCCAACATTGGAAGAGCGTGCTATAGCATTATAAATTCATATGTTTATAAGTTAATCATGGTGGAACTCTACCAATGATGGTGGCAATGGGGGATATCATGGGTAAGCAATAATGTTGTTCATGGTTTGTTCACATACCCAAATTATGATACACATGGTAAATGGTAACCTCTCAACAGATTTTAGAACCCCAACTGTATATAATAGATGGTAGGTTTGTGTTTTAGGTACTTATGCCATTATTGGGAGAGTTTTTCATGTTGTTTGATGCTTATGTAGTGGTTTCAAAAGCTTGATATGACACCCATTTTGGGAAAATCAAAATTCCAATTCAATGCATGTATTTTCTCATATATATATATATATATTCAATGCTTTGATGCATTCCCAACCGTGTTGAATACCATATTTGACATATTAATATTGTAGTCCATTAAGTTGGAATTCATACTCAGTTTGATCAAAAGATTAGTGCGGTATATTCTCAATGTTGAAGGCATTGTTAGATGTGGTCACTTGCTTTCTCATGTGACTCTCATTGCTAGCGTCCATGCTAGAGATTGAAATTAACATTGTTTTCCATTAAGTTGGAATACATACTTAGTTTGATTGGAAGCTTAGTGTGGTAGCTTCTCCATTTTGAAGGCATGGTTAGATGAGGTTACTTGCTTGCTCGTGTAATTCTCATTGGAGAGATATGAGAGTATAAACCATATTTCCATTAGTAGAGTGTCATTTCATCCATTCTTAGTTATCCATCAGTTCTCTCTCTTTGCATAGATCAATACTCTTCTATACCCCTCTTATTGTTTTGAAACTTTTGACCACATCATTATATGGTGTGAAATGATGCATGGCGATCAAAGTTTTGTAACGTATGAACTTTATGTTGCATTAATTATGATCATGGGAATGATGACATGGTAGTAAGATTCAAGTTATTTTGAGCCTACCAATAGTTAAAGGTAAGGTTGTAGTTCAACATGTTGATGACATTTCTGAATGGACTCAGATCCTCACTCGAAATGGGGACATTGTTTATCTTAACAGAGTTGCCTTCTATGATATTTATCATAAGATACCTTCTATAGCATTTGTTGTGTGACTATATAGACATGATTTTGACACTTTTATAACTGGAAATGAATATTTTTGATCATCCAATAATGAACTTGTATTTATTACAAGGGTTGTAATATCTTGAAAAGCCACAATTAATAGTTTGAATTTCATGTGACAATTATATGTTGTTGTTTATCAAAGAATGATGAATGAAAATGGATATTTATGTTTACATGCATTTAATGAGATTTGTGGTATTAAATGTGGATAATGGGAAATATGGGTTTATAAAGCTCCAACCTCTTATGTCTTGTCGATGCTAGAATTGTGCACAATAAACTAGTTTGGGGGAATTTAGTTTACCTATGTGTCTTCATTCTACTTTGACCAAAAGATCTCCCACCTACCATTCATGCATTTATTACTCAAATTTATTATATTATATTATTAAATTTAGGATGCAGTTATGACTCTTATTTTTCCCTCCTATTGTTAGGTCGTACCCTAACCTCTTGACTTCAGGGTACTTAGGTGTTAGTCAATTAATGTATGAGCCCATATTATTTGAATAAGTCCCATTAGATAGTTAGTGTGTAGTTACTCAATGTAAAAGGATCATCTTTAATAAATAAGGCCAGCTAGGTTGTTTGAACTCATTGATAATGGAACCACTAGTAGTCAAGGTTTTCTACTGAGAAATTGGTTATAGATCCATAAGGCTATGAAATGGTTTTCAAGAGTTGTTATTGTATTGGACCTTGCTCAAGAGAGGTTTCCCCCTAAAAGAGGCTTGTGGTCAATGCTCTCTATTTTCTGGATTATTAATATAAGGGTTATAATCTACATGTTCCATATCATTGTCTCTCTCATTTACTTTTTTGTATCTTATATTTATTGAACTATTGCCCAATAATCATTGTTTATGATGGTTAAGTACATTACAATTAGCATTAGAACTCTTTCATGTCCCAACATGCACCCAAAGTTTAGAAAATGTTTTTATGCTAAAGATGTTTTTTGGCATCTTTAAGCATAGATATGTGTCATTCATTAGGTAAAATTGTAGCTAGGGAATAATATGCATAGGGATTACAAGTGGAGTCACTTGGTTAGACACCCTTGTACACTTTTTTTGGTTCCTTGGATAGTAGTATCGTATTAGATAGAACCTGCCTATGGATTTGATCTTCCATATAGCTTCGGTTATAACACAAGCCCCCTAGGTGCATTAGAAAATAGCCTTACATAAGCTTCTCAATTGTCCTATTTCTATAGTATACTAAGAAAAACACTCGGAGAGATCACTCTCACCTACCAAGGAATCAACTAGTACAACTAAGGGAATAATCTATCCTCCTTAGTTGGTGTCATGAAAGATTTTGTCGATTACTATTGTTGGAAACTACACACACACACACACATGCATACATATAATTTATGGAATATTAATAACTTGTGAATTTTGTGAGCATAGAAATACTTAGAGTGGACCCAATGGTACCATTTCAAAAGACCTATCTCGAAATACTCCTTGTGTGACATTGATTGCATTGGTATAGGTATCCATTAACCCCTTTTGTGGACACAACTATACTATTGTGGGAAACCTATCTTAAAATACTCCTTACTTGGCATTGCTTGCATGGGTATAAGTCTCTAGTAACCCTTCTGATGGACCCAAAGTCCCCATGGTGGCCACTCAAAACAGAACCATGGAGAAAAATCTCACAAACTTAGAAAACTATGTCTTTTTTATTGAAGACAGTGTCTTTAAGATCAACAAACAAGTTTCTAAGATGGATGACCTGCAAGAAAACTTTGATAGTACGAAAGTGAATATTGTTGACACCAATAGCCAACTACATTCTATCATTTCCCTCCTACATGAAAGGGGGTAGTGGAAAAATCCACCCATGCAATAAGAATCGTTGAATCCTCCAATGGAGGTGGGCATCACCTAGGATCATCTTTTCATGATAATCAACACTAGATGTGGCACGATTTACCTAAATTAGATCTGAAAAAGTTTGATGGTTTGGACCCCATATGCTAGTTTTCCCAAATGGAACACTACTTCTCCCTCTAAGGGTTATTGATGACTTGATTAAACTTAGCATGAGCGTGTTATACTTGGATCGAGAGAATTAGCAATGCTAGAAATTGCATAAGAAGTTTGTTGGGGGCTACATTTCTTAAATCCAATTTGTGGAGGCCATTTATTCTCACTTTTAAGTAGATACTTGTTATTTGTGAAGAAGGTTGACTAAGTTGTACCAAACATGCATATTCAAATATTTAATAGTGGCCTTCAAGTAATTATCAATCTGCATAGAGGGCATGACCAATTATTTTTTCAAAGAATGTTTTATCAATGATCTAAAGGAAAATATTCAAGTACAATTCTTGATGGCTCACCCCACTACTTGGTTGGAGGCCTCTCAGTGAGATAGGGAAGCGTGGGTGGTGGAAATGGAATAGAACAAAAAACCCACTTTAATTCCCTATCCATTCCCCCCTCTTATGTCTAAAACTACTTCCCCTCCCTCTTGGCCCTTGTAAGTCCATAAGTAAATGATCTGAAATGGGTCTGGACTGAAGAGTGGATAAGACTAGGTACCTACAAAACAAATTTACAATCAATCAACATTATTAAATCCATGTAAAACAATGAAATTTAATGTGGAATAAGCCAAATAAGAATGTAACTAAAAACTTAAAGAAAAATAATTAAAATGGCAAGGAAACGAATAGGAGAGAAGACTAAGGAATGGGAAGTGAATAGCCATGGATGTTGGCCTTCCCTTACCCCCTAGATATCCCTATTTCTCCACTCTCACACATTTCCGAAGGGATTTTTGGTCAAGGAGGAGGAGAGCATTATATAAAATTGCAAATTTGTAGAAAGAAGTAGAAAGAAGAATATTGAGCACCATACTGATTTTCCCAGTTGGGTTCCAGGGTAAAACCATTATGCCTATTTTGTGATTGACTTAATTTTCAGTAAATATTCTTTATATGTGGTTAAGAGGTTTCTTGTATCGATGTTTAGTGAAGTATTTTAATTCGTTAATCCATTTAATAAGTGTGCATTCTGACATCAATTGGGTTTAGCCCGAGCGGTTTGTGCTGAGGGGTGTTTTCCCCCCACCTAGGTTCAATTCCCGCAAGTGACATGTTGAGATATTAAATAAGTAAGCTATCGAAAAAGCCTCGGATTTCTACAAAATCTGGTTTACCCTAGGTACCATCCTTGAAATGAGGGGAAGTGCCTAGTGGGTTTCCCCATGAATTATTCCAAGGAAAAAAAAAGTGTGCATTCTGAAATTTGTGGTTCGTTGCACATTTCTTCTTTTATGCATGTCTAAGTTGCCAATGGTCATCTCTTTGTTGGCCACACATTATTATTGTTGCTAAAACGTTGAGATGGAACCCTAGCTTAAGAAGGGAGCACCACTCATTGTTCTTGTTGTCAAAACACAGCCATTGAATCCTAGTTTAAAAAGGGAGACCATGTGACTTGTTCTTTCTATCAAAATGCAGTCGATGAACCCTGACTTGAAAAGGGAAATCCCATGAATTTTTATCGTCATCAAAATCGAGTGTTTGAACCCTAACTTGAGAGGAGAGGCCAACACATCTCTTCTTTTTTTCCCACGAATTCCATTATTATTGGGTGAATTCCATTGTTGTTAGGTGCTCCAATTACTTGTTCTGTGTTCATTTTGATTTCTAGGAATTCCATCTACTTGTTGGGTGCACCACCCACTATGTATCAATAATATACATTACATGTGATGCTAGGATCTAGGCACCCATCGATTGCTCCTTTTGTTGCCCAAATTTTTGAGTGTGTGCCCTATCTAGAGGAGAGACCCCTCACTCCCTTAGCTAGTGGTGAAAGAACCATATGTTTCATTTGTCAGTGTTAAAAACCTAACCCTAATTTATACACAAATCAAATTCATAGGTAACATCTAAACATTCCACACCATAAGCTAGTCCCAGGGCACCTAAGGAATCCTATTTGTTGTGTGGGCATTTACTACCTCCTATTATTTATTTTCCATTGTCTCATGGTCCAGGCATTCGATTAAGTGCTCACTTTGATAATTGGTGCATATTCCCTCTTGCTCACATATCCCACTTCTTCTTTGGATGTTGAACCATTTTCTAGAAGTTTAGTACACTTCCTTGCAGGGGAGCTGAGTTGTCCATATGGAACATAGATGACATGGTTTAACTGATGTTACGGTGAAGAGACAGATAATGACTAGGCTGGGAATGGTTAGCTACACTACCTGGAACATTAATCAACGAAATATTAGTTTACTTTCAGTGTGGGATTGCTATAGGATCTTTCCGTCATTAAGGAATTTTAATGGTTACATGATTCATATATTCTCCTAGCTCAAGTATAGACAAAAGAATTGTTTGGACTCTAGGGTTTTCTAATCATTGTTTCCATTGTTAGATATTGGATGTGGACGTGTCTAGGATACATTGAGCAAGGAATTTCTCATCAAGAGAAGAAAAAATGTCCTTAAGCAGGGCAGAGGGTTGAGGCTTGGTAACCTCCAAAAGGATAAATAATTCCAGACAAACTCATAGATAAAACTAAGATAGAGACAAGAAAGATAATTTTTTACAAGTATATATGTTGGTGAAGTGAGTGGGCTATGAGATCCTCGATTATAGACCAAATGGTGTTAGATTAGTTGCATCCTTGACCAAGACATTGCTTCCAATAATTTCAGCAAAACATTGCAGACTGCAACATGGGAAAATCAAGAAAAGATAAGTTGTAATACTTAAGGGCCAGCAATACCGAGCTTCGAGAAGAGAATGAGAGCATGAAGGTGTAGGTTAAGATGTTTAACCAGAAGATGGTAGAGATGGAGAAGCACGTGGATACCTTTTCCCAATTTTTTCCATTGCTCAAGAAGAAATTTAAAGAAGGCCAAGACTCCCTCGTAGAAGTCAAAATAGATTGGGACAAGCACAAAGCATAGCTTGTGTACCTTGGTGTGAAGGTCATCCAGATTGACAACTGGAAGGAAGATAGGCTCAGGAAAATGATGATGCAATTGCAAAAAGATTTGGTAGAGAAGGAAAAGGCCTTATCAAGGCTTCAAGCAGTTGTCCAAGAGCACAGAGGAGTAGGGAAACCTTCCATTATCACTCTAGATGCTAGCACCATGACTGATACCACCTTGGTAAGCTCACCTTTCATAGATGTCTCTCAAGAGCAGCTTGGAGAATTTGAGAAGCATACCATGGGTATTGGATCTCAACTACTAAATAAAATTGGCTATGATGGGAAAGGGCTAGGCAAGAGGAGACAAGGCATCTTGATCCCCATCGTAGTCATACCATGGGCCAAGCATGAAGGCCTAGGATTTGATGGTAGAGGTGAAAATTCTATCATCATGAAGAAGACTATTTTTGTGAAGGCAACAAACATGTTGGAGTTGTCTTTCTCATCAGGAGGAGCAACAACAATAAGTGAAGGTGACAACCCACTACCACCTCAAACTTTGTGTGGTAGATGGAAGGGGAGTAGAAATGAGGAGAGTTCATAAACTNACTCAACCTGCACTTGCACTCACAGACAAAAAAAAAACAATCAGCGAAAGAAAGAAGAAGAAGAAGACTAAGATGTCCACGTCAAACAAGAAATTTATTGTTTGTAACTACTACAAGAAGAGAGGCTATACCATAGACAGTTGTTGGTATATGGATGCATGTTCTTTTTGTGGAAAGAAAGACCATTGTGAGGTAGCTAGATGGAATAAGCAAGCCATGTTCAGGACTAATTGTTTTCAGAAGTTGAATGGAAAGAAGGGTTATCCCATCCAACAACATACACAGAGGCATGTGGAGATGAGGAGTATGTCAAGAAACCCTTGTATCTACCATGGGAAATTTTTCCTCCATTGTAAGTTGAGTGGACATTGGGAAGTAAAGTGTTGGCGGCTTCACCCTAAAAATCGCCACACAATGAAGAGAAGAGTGTGGAGAGTGAAGAGTACATGAGGTGAAGAGATACTTGCATCTCCAATTAGAGGTTAAGATGTTTCCCAGAGAATTGAAAAAATATAAGAGGTCATCCTCAATAATGATGCAAGTAGTTGGTTGATGGAATCGAGAGAGAGAAAAGATAGAGTTCAAGCATGGTATGACATCTCTTTCATCGCAATTTGGTTAAAGAATGACTTCCTATTGGATGGATCATCTTATCTATAACCAAGACTCCTACAACCAGCATGTAGGGGTATGCAAGATGGTTGTTCAATTGATATGGCCGCAAAGGGTTGTTTCCATTATGAGAATCAATTGATCCTAGCAAAGGAATGCAACCACACTTCCCTTCAGGATTTGTTGTGTGATGGAAGCATGTTGGGGACACATTTAGTAAGAAGGCCAACATTTGACTTGGCTTCATTGATGACCAAGATGGACTATCTCTAAGACAAAGAGGGAGATGGATGGATGTTGAGTCCAGAGTTTGGATTTGGAGATTTCTCAAAGCTGAGAGTTAGTGAGAAGATTGTCGCACCACGGCAATAAGCGAGTTGGTACCAGAGCTAGAGCTATATCCAAGGACCATATCTAGAACTAGAGTTAGAGTTGTAGCCAGGTGCCAACGTTAGAGCCACATTCCAAAGAAGAAGACAACGTTGATCTGGATTGGTTTCCTTGAGATTTTGGAGACCAAAAATCCTTTCAATGGAGAGGTGTGATCTGAAATGGATCTGGACTAAAGAGTGGATAAGACTGAGTACCTACAAAAAAAAATGAAAATCAATCAACATTATGAAATCCATGTAAAACAATGCAATTTAATGTGGAATAATCCAAATAAGAATGTAATTGAAAAGTTAAAGAAAAATAATTAAAATGACAAGGAAATGAATAAGAGAGAAGACTAAGGAATGAGAAGTGAAGAACCATGGTTGTTGGCATTCCCTTAGCCCCTAGCTCTCCCTATTTATCTTCTCTCACTCATTTCCAAAGGGATTTTTGGCCAAGGGGGAGGAGATCATTATAAAACCATATTGGTTTTCCAAGTTGAGTTCCACGGTAAAACCATTGTGTCTATTTTGTGACTGATTTAATTTGTAGTAAATATTCTTTAGATGTGGTTAAGAGGTTACTTGTATGGATTTTTAATGAAGTAGTTCAATTATTTCATCCATTGAATAAGTGTGCATTCTAAAATTTGTGGCTCGTTGCACATTTCTACCTCTTGGCATGTCTAAGATGTCAATATTCATCTCTTTGTTGACCACACATTCTTATTGCTACTAAAACATTGAGAGGGAACCCTAGCTCAAGAAGAGAGCACCATGCATTGTTATTGATGCCATAACGTAGCCAGTAAATCCTAAGTTAAAAAGGGTGACTCCGCGACTTTTTTTTGTTAACAAAACACAACCTGTGAACCCTGTCTTGAAAAGGTCAACCCCATGAATTATTGTTGTTTTCAAAATCGAGTGTGTGAACCCTAACTTGAGAGAAGATGTCAGCACATCTCTTCTTTGTTTCCCATGAATTCCATTATTAATGGGTGAATTCCATTGTTGTTGGGTGCTCCAATTACTTGTTGGGTGTTCGCTTTGATTGTTGGGCATTCCATTTACTTGTTGGTCACACCACCCACTATGTATTAGTTGTATACATTGCACATGACACTAGCATCTAGGCGCCCATCAATTGGTCCTTTTGTTTCCCAAATTTTTTAGTGTTCACCCTAGCCAGAGGAGAGACCCCACACACCCTTAGCTAGTGGATAAAGAATTAAATATTTCATTTGTCAGTGCTAAAAACATAACCCTAATTTATGCATATCAAATTAATAGATAACATCTAAACATTCCACACCATAAGCTAGTCCCAAGGTGCCCGAGGAATTATATTTGATGTCTGGGAATTTACTACCTCCTATTGTTTGTTTTTCTCATTGGCTCATGGTTCAAGCGTTGCATTGAGTGCCCACTTGGATAGATGGTGCATATTCCCTCTTTCTCACATGTCCCACTTATTCTTTGGATGTTGAACCATTTTCTAGAAGTTTAGTACGTTTCCTTGTATGGGAGCTAGGTTAGCCATGTTGAACATAACTGACATGGTTTAATTGATGCAACAATGAACAGAAAGATAATGAACAGGTTGGGAATGGTTAGCTACACCACTTGGAACACTGATCAGTGAAATACTAATGTACTTTGAGTGTGGGATTGTTGTAGGATCTTTCCTTTATTAAGGAATTTTAACGGTTACATGAGTCATTTGTTCGCCTAGCTCAAGTATAGATAAAAGAATTGTTTGGAATCTAGGGTTTTCTAATCATCGTTACCATTGATATATATTGGACATGGACATGTGTAGGATACATTCAGTGAGGACTTTCTCACCAGGAGAAGAAGAAATTTCCTTGTGCAGGGTAGATGATTGAGTCTTGGTAGCCTCCAGAAGGATAGAAATTTGTTGACAAACTCATAGATAAAACTAAGATAGAGACAAGAAATACAACTCTGCACAAGTATCTATGTTGGTGAAGTAAGTGGGCTATGATCTCCTCGATTACGGATCAACTAACCTTGAAAGAAGCAGTCAAATTCCAACATATCAAACTTCTTTTAATTGTGATAAGTATTTTATAAGGAATAAATGTAAGGAACACAAATGATTTAAAAATGGATGTGACCCAATTAAACTAGCCTGTGGAAATTTAAAGGAAGCCTCTCTAGAAATGGATCTAGTATGCACTACACTTCCTCCTTCGAAATAAATCACCTAGGAGGTTCCTTATGTGGAACTCTTGATTTCTATCAATGATCTCTCAGGAATTGTAGCTACCAAGACCCTGAAGTTGGTTGGTTATATCAAGCATATAAAGGTCATTGTATTAATTGATAGTAGTAGCACCCACAATTTTATTCATTGTCCAGTTGCCAAAGAAACCCATTATTATTTACATGTGGTAGACAATTTTCAAAACATGATAGCCAATGGAGATATGATGAAATATGGTCGCAAATTTGAGAATGTGAAACTTCAAATGGAGGACTATTTTCTCAAATCTAGCATGTTCACTATTGAAATGGGATACTATGATATAGTTCTGACAGAAAAATGGTTATGAATATTAGGTCCCATTACAATGGACATCAAGGAGTTATACAGGAGCTTTAATAAGGAGGGTCATAAACACACCCTTAAGGGTATCTAGTCTGGATCACTAGAAATGATCAACTTTCACTCTTTGGAAAAGATCTTGAAAAAACACCACTATAGTATTGTGTTCCCAATTAAATGTCATCCAAGCTAAAGACAACCTCCCACAGGAAATTCACTATGTCTTGTAGTTAGTTTTTACTATGAATTTGTAGGTATTTGAAACACCCCATGGATCACCTCCTTCACATGGTGAGCATGATCACATTATCCTAATGATTCTCAATAGTCAACTGCCCAATGAGCCCTCATATTAACTTCCTTTTGCCAAAAAGAATGAAATTGAAAATATCATTTAGGAACTATTGGACGTTAGCATGATCCATCCTAGCACTAGCCCTTAGTCATCCCCAATCATCATGGTGTTGAAGAAAGGAGGCAATTGGCCCACTAGGTGGTAGGTACTTATTAATAAGGGGAACTCATTATCCTTCTCTAGTAAAAGTTCAAAAATTATGTGACCACAATTTGGAAAGTCCACCTATGAGAAAGAAATGATGGCCATCCTTCATGCAGTTGATGTTGGCAAATATTTAACAGACAACGAATACTTGTCATTGATGGCAAGTACAGCAATGAAGATGGCAAAGATCAGCATAATCAGCAGCAACAATGATCATTGGATCAATAATTCATAATTCCTTATGACTGTCAGATCTCAATGTAGACATGAAGAGCGCGCAGATATGGAGGATAGATCTCAGGCGTTAGATCCGAGCATGAGGATCGACCATCGTAGGATCTAGGAGAATCTGCACGATCTTTAAAAGTGCAAGGTGAAGCGAGTTCGTGAAATCTCAAAATCCCGATGCAGACATAATGAAGACTTGTGAAATCACGAAAAGATCCTGACCGTCAATACACCCAAAGACGTGGATCGTTGATCTAAGCCCCATTTCGGAGTTTCACCTATCGCAACTTGGAGTGACAAGAACCTCCATTGAAGGAATCACGATATGTGAAATCATGATTTAATCGCAGTCGTCAGATCAATGTTTGTTCTGGACCGTTGATCCAGCTCCATCTCAGAGCTTCGCAACTCACGACTTGGAGAGGCAAGAAACATGACCATCAAAATCATGATATGTGAAATCGCAATTTAATCGCAGCCGTCAAATTAAGATCAGATATGGACCATCGAATCATAGGACAAGTCGTTGACTTGGAGTCAACGGAGCATGGTGTGGAAACTCGCGAGATGTGAGATCGTGATAAGATTTGGACCGTCTGATCTATGGAGATTTCAACCGTTGATCAGACTCAATGAATTTTATAAACTCGCGAGATCTGAAGCACCTTTTGGCACAGCCTGTGGTCACCGCGTGTGGTCACGTGGAGGAAGGACCTAGTGCAAATAAGCGTCACCTCGAAATTTCGGGGATCGCGTATGGGAGTGTCAAGACACTGGATCATATGAATGCTGAAATACCGAAAAGGTGAATTGTCGGTGTAATCGGAGGTCACCGCCTGTGGTCATGTAGAGGAGGGATCTAGAGCAGCCAAGCTCCTTTTCAGAGCTCGTGACATGGAGACTCAAGATGTCTCATCGCAGAATCTCTGAATTTCGAAAGTGTGAAACGAGTAAATAACGACAATACTCTTCAGATTTAATCCAACGGTGCAGGTGACTTTGAGCATAATCAGAGGGCTATTGTTGCACAACACAGTGAAACTGCCAGAAACCACTGATGATTTCTGCCAGAGGACTCGAAGACACTTCAGGGTGATTGATAGAGGAGATGAAGAGTCTCTGGGAATCTTCAA
>SNQJ01S0005074.1:77402-95113 GCA_010110895.2 Picea sitchensis
CTATGTTCAAAGGAGGTTGTCCCCTTGAATATGCCCTTGAACATTCCTCTCTCTTTTCTAGATTATTGATATGAGAGTTATATTATGCAAGTTTCATATCATTATCTTTCTTGTTTACTTTTATGTAGCTTATTTATCTTTAATTAGTGTTTACGTCAGTTAAGTACATTGCACCTATCATCTATATAAATAGGAGATGGAGACCTAAATAAAGGAGGAGAAAAAGAACTTAAAATTCCACTCTATGCTCTTTTGGTTTCTCAAGTAGCATGACATAAGCTTATAATGGTAGTATGGCTTACAATAGAGCTCAAGAATTAGGGTGAAAATATTTGTTAATTTACATTCATGGTTATACAATTATGTTAAATCAATATTAACTCATCCATGTATGATTTTTATTTCCAAATAGCCTAGGTGTTCATTTCCTAAAGAGGCTTCGTCATCCGAGGCTTCTCCTATTTTGACTATTTATTGTTACAAGTAGTATGTGGTTTCAAAAGCATCCCTCTTGTTGGGACCATAACTAGATATTAGCCTTGCCTTTGGGTTATTAATTTTGGTTGTCCAAACAAGTTGCTAATAATGGTTATTTTTAGATATATATGTTGTTTCTTTGTGTATTATGATAATTCAATTTTTGCTTTGTTTTAGTTGTAAAAGTTATGTTTGATGATTGTTTTAATTCAAATTGTTCGTACAAAACTTGCATTAGATAGCTATTATTAGCTTCTTTGGTTTATCATTTACTTATCCTAGCACGTGTGCGTTAACCTTTGTTCATACTAATAGGTTATAATTTAACATTTTGTTTAAGAGAACAACATGTAGCATAGAATAAACTCATGATAGTAGTTTGTAACTTGGTGGTTTTATTCATGATAACATATTTTAACAAATATATCATTATATAAGACATACATTAAAATTAAACTCATAATATTGGGAAACCCAATACCTAGAAGGTAGAAGAGCTCCACTTACAATCTTAACAAAACAATTTTATCATGAATAGTTTGTTTGAGGTCTTAGAGAAGTCTAGATTTCATTTCCCCTTCCTCTTGACTAAACCTACAAGCGTGTTCTGCATGTTGATTATTGGATATATTTTTTGAACATCAACATGATGTTTTACTAAACTATGATGGGTTGAAAATTTCTCCTTCACCTTATTTCTTTCTTCCTCAATTTTAAGGAGGCCATTGATCTTGTTTTTCATGGAAAATGACTCAACTCCTAAGACTTTCTATGAAATATGCAATGATGGAAATAAGTTTTTAGATGGGAGAATACATTCCTTGGAATATACAATAATGAATGGGGAGTTCCCCAATGTCACTTTAGGAGTGACCCTATCGGCCCATAGAGCATTGAGAAATGCATTATGCCAATTCATGTGATGATTGACCATTGTATTCTTAATAATGTGAATAAGGATTCAACTACGCCATTACCTTAGGGTAATATTTCGAATAGTACCTTGTGATAATGCCTTTTTCCAAAGCAAAGGTGACGATCTTGATAGATTTGAAGTATTTATCACTATTAAACACTATGGTAGAGCATACTCTGAACTGAGTTATTATTTGATGCTAGATGAATTGGATGACTACTTCTCCATTGAAATTCTTGATTGGAATTTATTCCAACCACCAAGAGCAATAATCTGTTGCTATCCGAGAAAAATTCCTTCCATTCGATGACTTAGGATTAAGTTCTCCAACAAAGTCTAGACCTCATTGCTCAAGGGGATGTTCAATATTGACTAGTTGTAACAACACTACAACTTTCTTCTCTTTCCTTGTCCATGCTTGCATGTATGTCATTTCCTAACATGCATATGTGTATCTTTGAATAAGGTTGACAAATAATATCTAGCTCTCATTACCTTCTATGCCATTGGATCTCCAGAATAATGCTCGCTTGTGGGACCATCATGCAGATCAGTAAAGAATTTTTCAATATCTTGTTTTTCCAAACATTGCAATAGTACTCCATCATAGTTATTTAAAAAAAATATGCCATCAATCAAGGTGTACCACATCAATTTTGGTGTTGATTATGTTTCACTTCTGAATTTAGATACTCAAGACTAGACCCATGTTGCAGAAAGAACTTGAGATCATAATACCATGAGTCAGTTGTGGCTAGGATACATTTTACACTGATATATAGACATGTGTCGATGATTCATTATCCCAACCTTTCTCATCTACTATATCTTGGGATTCTTCCACTAGTTTGCAAAGACCTTGTCCTTTAACTAGCCTATCATGTTTGATATCCAAGTCGTATTCTTGAATGGTCGTCATCCAGTTTTTGCATTTCTAGCCTAATTCCTTTTGGATTAATAAGGATCGGACATTAGAGTGGGGAAAAATAGCAATGACATAGCTCTTGAGAATGAAAAGTTTAAATTTCTTGACAATCTTGACTGTCCTAAGCTCATTTTTTTACATCTAAATAGTTGAGTTCATATCCTTAAAATCTTGTTCTCATATATGATATAGATAATTCAATGCCTTTCACATTCTTTTGCTTGAGGATAGATGTGATAGATTTCTCTAATGAAGAAGTGTACAAAGGGAAGTCATGATTGTAGTTCAAATAGCACAAGGCATGGGTAGCAATGATGGTTTCTTTGATATTCTATAAAAAATCCTTCTCGGGGTAGTCTAATGAAATCATAAATCCTCCTTAGTCATTTCCTACAAGGGTTCAACATTTTTGGAAAAATCATAAATGAATCATCTTAAAAAATTAATCTTTCCAAAAGAAGGATTATGTTGCCTTGTTGTGTGATGGAAATATCTACACTATGGCCTTGGTCGTCTCAAGATCAACTTGTATTTCTTTTTTAGAAATGTAGTGTCCAAGATTTTTTCCTTCAATGATGACAAATACACACTTCTTAGTGTTCAAGTAAATGCCATATCTCCTGCAACATTCAAATATATTTTTGAGAAGATGAAAAAGATTAAAATGTTTCTATAAGAAGACTGTTATATCATCCATATAAATGAGCATGCTCTTGTTAATCAAGCTTTGGAAAGCGATATCCATCCCATGTTGGAAAGCGATATCCATCGCATGTTGGAAAGCTTCACCGGAATTGACTGGATCAAAAGGAATTTACTTATATGCATATGAACCCCATTTAGTGGCACACATTGTCTAATGTCAATCGTGGTGTACTAGTGGACTTGGTTGTATCTTGAGAATTTCCATAATACCAATAGTGTTTATAAACCAATCATTTTTTGTAAAATTCATTCCCTGACGAAATCATATAACTATATTACTTTGAGGTCTTTTTAATATTCTGAAAATCAATTCAGAGATGGATCTCGTCATTCTTTTTTCCTATGGGAATGAAATTTGTGACTCATGACGAATGTCATATTGGGAAAATAATTGTAAATTTCTCAATTTATTTTGCATAACAGGTTCTAACATGGGAGGAATTGACCTCAATTTCTACTTAGTTCCAAAAATTAAACGTATCATAGGTTATCATATCTCAATATCATATACCTTTCAATCTTCATATGTCATAGTGAAAAATGTCTCGATACCACTTGAACATTTTAAATATTGTTTTTTATTTTCCATTTGCAGTACAACATGTCCCAAGGTTGATCGCCTTAGGGTCTTCTTTCATTCCTAGTTTAATCACCATGAAGGTTGATCATCTTAGGGTCTTCTTTCATTCCTAGTTTAATCACCACGAATTGGATGGTTGAGCTATTTGTTTTCATGTTCATTTATTTCTTATTGACTATCACTACACTTTCTAGGATCTTGTTACTTTTCATGTTCATAATCCCTTCTTCACAATGAGTTGTACACTTTCTAGGATCGTGTTACTTTTCATGTTCATAATCCCTTCTTCACACAATGAGTCAAAGCCTTAGCATGTTTTTTGTCATCTAAACTGTGTCTTTAAATGTACCTCCATTCATCAAAAACTCTAAAATTTGTTGGTATTCATTAAATACATGTTTTTTTCTTAATAATATATGGCATGGTGGGCTTGAAAAGAAGTTCAACAAAAAAATTGTCAATATGTGAATTCTACGAAGGGGACAAACATGTAGTACAAGTTGCTAAGGAAACAATTTTTATGTTTTTCTTTTGGGGTATGGATTTAATATTAAATGCATTAAATGACAAAATTTAATCACATACTTCTCATTGATAATTATTCAAATAAGATGAATCGCAATGAACTATTTTTATTACATATCTCATAGTAATATCATAATCACCACAAACTTTTAAGTACTTAATCTCATATGAATAACGCTTTTCGTCCCTACTAGTAAAGTGGGCTCTTTTAGTGTCTTTATTAATAATTTTGATCATTGATTAATGCGGGATTTCATACCGTATGGGTTTCATATTGGATTATTCATGGTCAAAGATATTGTGCATGCTAAACAACTCGGGCTAGGTCAATTGGAATTTTGGTTCCAAACTGGTCGATTTCGCAAACATGATCCCAAGGGATTGGTTCTACAACACGCATCGCAGGTATCATCCTGTTGGCCCTATGCCCATGACCAGTTCGAGGATGAAATTTTTACTAAGAACGCCCAAGACTGGAATGTGGTGCCATCTAGGAAAGTTGATCCTCGAGGAACCAAGTTTAGAGATATGAGCTATGAAGAACAAGCAATGTTTCTGGAGCAGGCAATTCAAGAAATTAGCTGACACCCGAAAGGAGCAGTTGCATATGAATTGGATGATAGAATAAGTGATCTCGAAGAAGACATTGAAGCTACGGGAACTCATCGGGAATCCTCGGTGCAAATAAGGGATATCTTGAAAGATCAAGTTGCACAAGAAAGGGGTGCGTTGTTACATCAGCAAACCGAGTTGCTGATGAAAAGGATGTGGGATGACCCGTATCTTTTCATAGGACCTACAGTTTCAACTGTTGTTTAAAGTGTCCTAATGGATTCGAACGATCTTGGTTCCACAGTCCCCAACAACTCCCATGGTTTAGGCAACCCTAAACCTGCAACATCATTGATCTATCCTTCGGAAGAAGGGACAACTCAACCAGAGACAGGCCAAGTCTCGATAGATACACAAGCGCCCAATCCCTTGAGAACTCTTATACATATTTACAGTGACGATGAGAGTCTGGAACCTGCTCACGGCACCCCGGTGCGAGTCCAAGAGGAAAAAGGTCCCAAGAAAACCACTTCCCTAAGCCATAGGTCCAAGACAAGCAGGTCTTACAAAAGCAAGTAGGGTCTGAAGGTGGCCTCGACACAAGAGATTCAGACAGATAGGAAGCAGAAGCAGGACCGAGTGGCGAAACTCCACAAAATAAAATCGACAGTTCTATGGCCGACGAGCAAATAAGCGATGAGTATGTACCCGATGCCTCCATTACGCCCAATATTCAAGTCCCAGACAAATGACAAGTAGAGGTCGGATCTACAAAACAGAGCGAAGAAATTCGAGAGCCCACTCCTGAGAAAATATACACCGCGGGTAGCTTGAGAAACAACCTCACATGGGGAGATCAACAGATACTAGAACCGATAGACAAAGTAGCAGACACCTATGCGATCTCCTACGATCAAAAGAGGAAGGCCATCGTTCAAACGACCACGAAAAGGTGAAGGATCAGTTTGGATCAGTCCATCATGGTTACCATAGAAGAGAACTTAATCAACACTGCAAATGCTCGCACGTCCGAACTGATCGGCATAGGAAAATCCCTCTCGGATGCCGCTCAGGAGAGAGCTAGGAGAGATGAAAAGGAACTATCTGACACCTGGGAAGAGCTCGAACACCTATGCCATCTTGTCAAATACTATAAAGGATCTACACAGACCACTATGTATCTGAAGGATGAGTTCAACGAAGTTTATAATGAGTTCAAGAAGGAAAGGCACATGTTAACCGAGAACATAGTCGAGTTCCAATAGGATACTCTCATGGCACTCGCGACATGCAAAGAAATGGAAAGGTGGCACGAAACAACACAACAAGTGGTAGAGAGACTCGAATACATTGAGGCAGTTCAGCAAGGTCGAGAAAAGGAAAATCATGGCATTCGGCTGGTTGGAAAAAGTAGTCTCGACCGCATGAATAAATCTATCGAATACTGGGCGAAGATGACCCAGGACCCACACCGAGAAATCCAAAAGCAATGGGCCAAGTGCCCGAAACACTAGGGTAAAATTAATAAAGTAATGAAAGATGTCGGTCTTCTCGAATTAGGCACCCCCGATGAATTCACTAACCTGAGTGATGTGTTCAAGACGCACTCCATACAAGACTCACTTTGGGCCGAAGAGTGCACAAAGGTCACCGATGTAGAGCCAGGGCAAGTGCAACAATTCGCAGGACACCCGATCAGATCTTGAGCCATGTTGCAACAGCTGAACTCCAATTTGGTAAAGTACCGGACACATGCAGTGGATATCAGAGGAGTATATGTTGCCCCTATGGAGCAACACAGGTTCCCATGGGCTCAAACCTGTGAAGATATTTTTATCAACTGGTCTGGATATGAAAGAAGTCACCCTTTTCAAGAGACATCTCGGGTGGACTGTTGAAAGAAACTGTTGGATGATCACGCCACGTGGCAATTTTTTGTTTGACCTAAATTGTATTTAGCCATTAATTACAGTTGGATTTTATATTATAAATAGAGACATCGACCGATTAACGAGAGGTCGTTGGTTGCTGTAAGAACTCTTTCCTTTTTGGTTGTTCATAATTATTTTGAGACTGCTATGAATTGAGAAGTCCTTCTGGACCAAAGACAAGTTGTTTTCATCAAATGAATGTGATTGGATTTTGGAGAAGAATTACTTCCTATCCTGTTCCAAGAATGATGCAGTAAATGAGTAAGAGCAATCGATTATGTTGTCAAGTTATCTGGTGCAATGTTTTGATGTTCTTTGCTTTAATGATGAAGATAAATCGTTGTGTTGTTATGTGATGAATGTTATGGTAGATGAATTATTTTGTTTGCCATGATTTTAGTTACACATGTGTTTTTCTTTCTGTTAATAAGATTCTCAGGTAGTAATTGGATGCTCATTTGGTTAATGTATTATTACTAGGCCCTTTGGTATAGAATTAATGGCTGCATGTTTGAGCAACGGGTTATCCCAAGCTCAGCCTCTTCCCAGTAGTTTAAATTCAATCTTGTTACTTGTCAAGTTGGCTTATGTTGGCTTGTGTCTCTCAAACCAGCCCCACCCAAGAGAAAAATAGAGAAAGGAACAGTCCTACTGAAAGGGAGAGCCTTCAAAAGAAAACACAAAGCTCGTCAATAAATAGTTTGGATTGCAAGATCCAGAGAACCATTTCATCTCAAACGCTGCAGAGTCTAATTGGGCCTCAGTGGCGGGTTTGGTTCCTGCTGTTGAAATCAAGGGATTTAAGACCCATCAACACAACTATTGGATGATAATGTTACATTGATATAACACTTGCATTTTATGGTGAAAAATAATTAAATTGTTCTATTACTGATTCACCCCGCCTCTCCGTAATCCAACATTCTAGACCCCATTGCTCAAGGGGATGTTCAATATTGACTAGTTGTAACAACACTACAACTTTCTTCTCCTTCCTTGTCCATGCTTGCGTGTATGTCATTTCCTAACATGCATATGTGTATCTTTGAATAAGGTTGACAAATAATCTCTAGCTCTCATTACGTTCTATGCCATTGGATCTCTAGAATAATGTTTGCTTATGGGACCATCATGTAGATCAGTAAGGAATTTTTCAATATCTTGTGTTTCCAAACATTGCAATAGTACTCCATCATCGTTATTTAAAAAATGATGCGATCAATCAATGTGTACCACATCAATTTTAGTGTTGATTATGTTTCACTTTTGAATTTAGATACTCAAGACTAGACGCATGTTTCAGAAAGAACTTGAGATCATAATACCATGAGTCAGTCGTGGCTAGGATACATTTTACACTAATATATAGACATGTGTCGATGATTCATTATCCCAACCTTTCTCATCTACTATATCTTGGGATTCTTCCACTAGATTGCAAAGACCTTGTCCTTTAACTAGCATGGCATGTTTGATATCCAAGTCATATTCTTGAATGGTTGCCATCCAGTTTTTGCATTTCTAGCCTAGTTCCTTTTGGATTAATAAGGATCGGACATTAGGGTGGGGAAAAATATCAATGACATAGCTCTTGAGAATGAAAAGTTTAAATTTCTTGACAACCTTGACTGTCCTAAGCTCATTTTTTGATATCTAAATAGTTGAGTTCATATCCTTAAAATCTTGTTCTCATATATGATATAGGGAATTCAATGCCTTTCTCATTCTTTTGCTTGAGGATAGATGTGATAGATTTCTCTAATGAAGAAGTGTACAAAGGGAAGTCGTGATTGTAGTTCAAATAGCACAAGGCATGTGTAGCAATGATGGTTTCATTGATATTCTATAAAGAATCCTTCTTGGGGTAGTCTAATGAAATGATACATCCTCCTTAGTCATTTCCTGCAAGGGTTCATCATTTTTTGAAAAATCATAAATGAAACATCTTAAAAAAAAAATATTTCCAAAAGAAGGATTGTGTTGCCTTGTTGTGTGATGGAAATATCTACACTATGGCCTTGGTCGTCTCAAGATCAACTTGTATTTCTTTTTTAGAAATGTAGTGGCCAAGATTTTTTCCTTCAATGATGACAAATACATACACACTTCTTAGTGTTCAAGTAAATGTCATATCTCCTGCAACATTCAAATTTTTTTTTTGAGAAGATGAATAATATTAGAATGTTTCTACAAGAATATTGTTATATCATCCATATAAATGAGCATGCTCTTGTTAATCAAGCCTTGGAAAGCGATATCCATCGCATGTTGGAAAGTTTCACCGAAATTTACTAGATCAAAAGACATTTACTTATATGCATATGAACCCCATTTAGTGGCACACATTGTCTAATGTCAATCGTGATGTCACATTGTCTAATGTCAATCGTGATGTACTAGTGGACTTGGTTGTATCTTGAGAATTTGCATAATACCAATAGTGTTTATAAACCAATCAGTATTTGTAAAATTTATTCCCTGACGAAAGCATATAACTATCTTTCTTTGAGGCCTTGTTAATATTCTGAAAATCAGTTCACATATGGATCTCGTCATTCTTTTTCCCTATAGGAATGAAATTCGTGACTCATGACGAATGTTATATTGGGAAAATAATTGTAACTTTCTCAATATATTTTGCATAATAGGTTCTAACATGGGAGGAATTGATCTCAATTTCTCCTTGATGGGATTAGTGCCGAACATTAAAGGTATCATATACCTTTCAATCTTCATATGCCATAGTGAAAAATGTCTCGATACCACTTGAACATTTTAACATATTGTTTTTTTTTTTTTTCCATTTGTGGTACTACATGTCCCAAGGTTGATCGTCTTAGGGTCTTCTTTCATTCCTAGTTTAATCACTACAAATTGGATGGTTGAGCTATTTATTTTCATGTTCATTTATTTCTTCTCGATTATCACTAAACTTTTTAGGATCTTGTCACTTTTCATGTTCATAATCCCTTCTTCACAATGAGTTGTACACTTTCTAGGATCTTGTTACTTTTCATGTTCATAATCCCTTCTTCACAATTAGTCAAAGCCATAGCATATTTTTTGTCATCTATGGTTGTGTCTTTAAATGTACCCTCATTCATCAAAAACTCTAAAATTTGTTGGTATTCAATAAATACATGTTTTTTCTTAATATTATATGGCATGGTGGACTTGAAAAGAAGTTCAAAAAAAACTTGTCAATATGTGAATTCTGCAAAGGGGACAAACATGTAGTAGAAGTTGCTAAGGAAACATTTTTTGTGTTTTCCTTTTAGGGTATGGATTTAATATTAAATGTATTAAATGACAAAATTCAATCCCATACTTTTCATTGATAATTCTTCAAATAAGATGAATCACAATGAACTATGTGTATTACCCATCTCATAGTAATATCATAATCATCACAAACTTTTAAGTACTTAATCTCATATGAATAATGCTTTTCATCCCTAATAGTAAAGTGGGCTCTTTTAGTGTCTTTATTAATAAATTTTATAATTGATTAATCTTAAGCAGTTCATGCAAAGAAATGGTTGTCTTAATTTTCTTCATATCATCTAACATATTGCAATGAATTTTAGAAATGGAAGTAGATGTTGAAGTAGAAAAAAAAGTTTCCAATTTGAGCGTGGAAGGATTGGGAGGGGCAAAGGATTGGGAGGGGCATTGGGGGTAATATATTGTTGAAGTCTATTTCTCAAAGGAAAAACCCTCTTTCCTTGAGTTGTGTTCACTTCCTCCATTTCTTCCTCTTCTTCTTCACCAACTTCAAAATCTTTGATGCTTTCCATGGGTATCATATCCCATAGAACCATAATTAAAATGAGTTGTGTTTCTTCATTACCTTCACCCTCTTATCAAAATATGGTTAAAGGGAAATGCATGATCCCAAGATATGTGTGAGCCATTCAAATAATGATATCCAAAATGAAAGGAAGGACTCTAAAAGGCCATTTAGAAGGAAAATATTATAATAGATAAAAAGCAATTAAGGTAATTAAACTAATCACAATTTTCAAATCATAGACACAACTATTGTTAAAAAAGAAATGGGAATAGAAAATAATGATGCGTCCAATGAACTATTTCCTAGGCACAATGGGAAATTTTAAAATAGGTTACGAGCATTAAGAATAAGTTTGTCAGTGTTAAGAGGAAGATGTCTCTAAAATCTTGTTTCATCCTTGGAAGAAGTCTTTAATACATCCTTTAATCATCTAATCTTTGAAAATGTAAGGAAAAGTTGTCTAAGGTTTATAATAATTATAAAATACAAATAGATCAACTAAAAAAAAGTTACCAAAGGTTTATAATAATTATAAAATACAAATAGATTAACTGCAAGAAATTATAGATAGGCAAGGTGAAACTCTTAGTCTTGGCTAGAGAGTATAAGTTTATAGATCAACTAAGAAAAAGTTACCAAAGGTTTATAATAATTATAAAATACAAATAGATCAACTGCAAAAAATTATAGATAGGCAAGGTGAAACTCTTAGTCTTGGCTAGAGAGTACAAGTTTATTGTAATCCCAAACTAATAAAAGATTGAAATGCATGATTAACACTCTGCTCATATTTATCATATTCACTCCCCAAACAAAATATTATCACCCTCCCACCCACACACATATAAATTAATTAATATTCACTCTTAGCAATACAATGACAATGAATGTTGGAATATGAAATTATATATAAAAGTCGTGCTATAATTTTAATTTTCAAATGAAATTTTATAAAATAAATAACCTTGGATATAGTAAATCAAAAGGATAATTTTTTAATAAGGTCATCAAGGCTATATCTACACCGAGCTTTCATTTTAACTCACAGGTATGATTGGTCAATAAGGCCAAGAGGGCTATAACTACACGAAGTTTTCCTTTTCATCTATTTATAGGCTCCATGTACTTAGGTTGACAATAATGTGACCAATTGTTTCTTAACACAAGAATATTTATCCTATAGCCCATTGTTCATAGACAATCATAAGTATCTTTATTATATATCCCATTATTCATAGACAATCATGTTTATCGTGTGGTCTACTATGTTAAGCATATCTTATTCCTTTCATATATGTATATTTACAATGTATTAATTAATTATTAATCACTCATTGCAATGGAAGGAACGCTAGAATATAAAAATTCTATATGAAGTTGGAGCCTAAATTTAATTTCCAAATGAAATTTTACAAAAAGAAATAAGCAGAGTTGCGGAGCAACAAGTCCCTGCCAAAGAGGCAATGTTAAAAAAGAATGATGCAGATAGAATAGATTTAATCAATGGTCATCCAGTTCTTTGGACAAGACCACAGTCTAATAAAGAAAGGCTTGAGCCTGAGCTATTAAGAAGCTACCTGCAGTCGTCCAATCAAGCCAGTAAACAAATCCTAACTAACCAGTCATCCACTGCATGGCTAACTAACCCAACCTGCCAAAGCTCCTCTTGTTTATATTGAGATGGAAATAGTAATGAAAATAACGAGATTAATTTTAGGAGCGTTTAAATTGGTGGAATGTACCTTGAAGAAATCCTAGTGCAGACCAAACTGTTGGAGTTTCTTATTCGTTTGTTATGTATTTTTAATCATAGTTATCAAGTTCGAATTCAAATTCGATTCGATACGGAAAAAAATCGACAGCCTAAAATCCAATACGGAAAAAATTCGGAAGTATACATCTTACAAATACCTAAATATATTAATTTTTCAAAATTTTAGAAAAACTAAGTGTACAATCAATATATTCAAAACCTCAAAACCTCAAAATTTGTTTTTAGTCATGTTATAAACGCTACAAATAGAATTAGATACTACAACAAAGGGCATAGTTGTACATGAGAATGACAATTTGTTATGTATAAAGAAAACAATTTTAAACATGAAGGGATTGAGAAACCTTTCATGAGCTTCCACCAACCCAAGCCAAGGCAAGGGATGAGCATAATTATTCATTTCTCGTTTCTCTTGGAAGAAAACCGATTTGGCATTGAAGGGAAACAAGCAGTTTTCGATTTGGCATTGAAGGGGAAGGTAAACAAACAGTGTTTATTTTCATTTATGTTTTTAGTTGTTTGCCCTATTTTTTTGGGGGGGGGGTTGCTCTCATATTTTATTTATTTTATGTGCAAGTTTAATGAAAACAAAGAGCTAATAACCATGAAGGAACCATAAAAACTCTTCCACGATGTCCAAAAACAGTGTTAAAACCTTGTGCAACTAAATGTGCTTCAAGATACATCGACTTATTTGAAGAAAAAGGGTCGAAATGAAGACAAGAAATTCTAGTTGTATTTATATAAGAGACGTGTAAATGACTACAATTTTTTCTTACTATATTCTTTTAACTGTTTTCAATTATTTATTTAGGGAATTATGTTATTCTCGAAAGCACTAGTTGGAGTTGGATTCTCCTATACAAATACATCCTCCTATAAATCCTTCGATTTGAGGCAACTCTGACACAAAATTACAGTTCAATTGTTGACATTCACTATGGTTTGATTTCTTATTAATCTCTTTGAAACTTTTCGTCCTATTAAACTTAAATTTATCTCTAAACCAAAGCCTTACTCGAATTGAACTTGCAGTAGAGCCGAGTAAACTTAAATTTATCTCTAAACCAAATCCCTACTCGAATTGAACTTGTAGTGGAGCGGAGTACTNTTTTCCGATGATCGATTGTGAGAAACTCTCTTGTAAAATCTCTCTGTAATCTTTTTCTTTGCGTTAATAAACTGCTCCAAGTGGTCGCGTTGGCTGGGGCCGTGGATGTTTCCCCGTAGGGGTTTTGCCACGTGAAAACATCGGTGTGTTGATCTTTGATATGGTTATGTGAGTGGTTACTGAAGGTGTTTGTCCTCTGTTGGAATACCTGTGTTGTCGAACATTTATTCCCTGACGAAATCATATAACTATCTTTCTTTGAGGCCTTGTTAATATTCTGAAAATCAGTTCACATATGGATCTCGTCATTCTTTTTCCCTATGGGAATGAAATTCGTGACTCATGACGAATGTTATATTGGGAAAATAATTGTAACTTTCTCAATTTATTTTGCATAATAGGTTCTAACATGGGAGGAATTGATCTCAATTTCTCCTTGATGAGATTAGTGACAAACATTAAAGGTATCATATCTCAATATCATATACCTTTCAATCTTCATATGCCATAGTGAAAAATGTCTCGATACCACTTGAACATTTTAACATATTGTTTTTTTTTTCCATTTGTGGTACTACATGTCCCAAGGTTGATCGTCTTAGGGTCTTCTTTCATTCCTAGTTTAATCACTACGAATTGGATGGTTGAGCTATTTATTTTCATGTTCATTTATTTCTTCTCGACTATCACTACACTTTTTAGGATCTTGTCACTTTTCATGTTCATAATCCCTTCTTCACAATGAGTTGTACACTTTCTAGGATCTTGTTACTTTTCATGTTCATAATCCCTTCTTCACAATTATTCAAAGCCATAGCATATTTTTTGTCATCTATGGTTGTGTCTTTAAATGTACCTTCATTCATCAAAAACTCTAAAATTTGTTGGTATTCAATAAATACATGTTTTTTCTTAATATTATATGGCATGGTGGGCTTGAAAAGAAGTTCAAAAAAAAACTGGTCAATATGTGAATTATGCAAAGGGGACAAACATGTAATAGAAGTTGCTAAGGAAACATTTTTTGTGTTTTCCTTTTGGGGTATGGATTTAATATTAAATGTATTAAATGACAAAATTCAATCCCATACTTTTCATTGATAATTCTTCAAATAAGATGAATCACAATGAACTATGTTTATTATCCATCTCATAGTAATATCATAATCATCACAAACTTTTAAGTACTTAATCCCATATGAATAATGCTTTTCATACCTAATAGTAAAGTGGGCTCTTTTAGTGTCTTTATTAATAAATTTTATAATTGATTAATTTTAAGCAGTTCATGCAAAGAAATGTTTGTCTTAATTTTCTTCATATCATCTAACATATTGCAATGAACTTTAGAAATGGAAGTAGATGTTGAAGTAGAAAAAAAAGTTTTTAATTTGAGCGTGGAAGGATTGGGAGGGGCATTGGGGTAATATCTTGTTGAAGTCTATTTCTCAAAGGAAAAACCCTCTTTCCTTGAGTTGTGTTCACTTCCTCCATTTCTTCCTCTTCTTCTTCACCAACCTCAAAATATTTGATGCTTTCCATGGGTATCATATCCCATAGAACCATAATTAAAATGAGTTGTGTTTCTTCATTACCTTCAGCCTCTTATCAAAATATGGTTAAAGGGAAATGCATGATCCCAAGATATGTGTGAGCCATTCAAATAATGATATCCAAAATGAAAGGAAGGACTCTAAAAGGCCATTTAGAAGGAAAATATTCTAATAGATAAAAAGCAATTAAGGTAATTAAACTAATCACAATTTTCAAATCATAGACATAACTATTGTTAAAAAAGAAATGGGAATAGAAAATAATGATGCGTCCAATGAACTATTTCCTAGGCACAATGGGAAATTTTAAAATAGGTTACGAGCATTAAGAATAAGTTTGTCAGTGTTAAGAGGAAGATGTCTCTAAAATCTTGTTTCATCCTTGGAAGAAGTCTTTAATACATCCTTTAATCATCTAATCTTTGAAAATGTAAGGAAAAGTTGTCTAAGGTTTATAATAATTATAAAATACAAATAGATCAACTAAAAAAAAGTTACCAAAGGTTTATAATAATTATAAAATACAAATAGATTAACTGCAAGAAATTATAGATAGGCAAGGTGAAACTCTTAGTCTTGGCTAGAGAGTATAAGTTTATAGATCAACTAAGAAAAAGTTACCAAAGGTTTATAATAATTATAAAATACAAATAGATCAACTGCAAAAAATTATAGATAGGCAAGGTGAAACTCTTAGTCTTGGCTAGAGAGTACAAGTTTATTGTAATCCCAAACTAATAAAAGATTGAAATGCATGATTAACACTCTGCTCATATTTATCATATTCACTCCCCAAACAAAATATTATCACCCTCCCACCCACACACATATAAATTAATTAATATTCACTCTTAGCAATACAATGACAATGAATGTTGGAATATGAAATTATATATAAAAGTCGTGCTATAATTTTAATTTTCAAATGAAATTTTATAAAATAAATAACCTTGGATATAGTAAATCAAAAGGATAATTTTTTAATAAGGTCATCAAGGCTATATCTACACCGAGCTTTCATTTTAACTCACAGGTATGATTGGTCAATAAGGCCAAGAGGGCTATAACTACACGAAGTTTTCCTTTTCATCTATTTATAGGCTCCATGTACTTAGGTTGACAATAATGTGACCAATTGTTTCTTAACACAAGAATATTTATCCTATAGCCCATTGTTCATAGACAATCATAAGTATCTTTATTATATATCCCATTATTCATAGACAATCATGTTTATCGTGTGGTCTACTATGTTAAGCATATCTTATTCCTTTCATATATGTATATTTACAATGTATTAATTAATTATTAATCACTCATTGCAATGGAAGGAACGCTAGAATATAAAAATTCTATATGAAGTTGGAGCCTAAATTTAATTTCCAAATGAAATTTTACAAAAAGAAATAAGCAGAGTTGCGGAGCAACAAGTCCCTGCCAAAGAGGCAATGTTAAAAAAGAATGATGCAGATAGAATAGATTTAATCAATGGTCATCCAGTTCTTTGGACAAGACCACAGTCTAATAAAGAAAGGCTTGAGCCTGAGCTATTAAGAAGCTACCTGCAGTCGTCCAATCAAGCCAGTAAACAAATCCTAACTAACCAGTCATCCACTGCATGGCTAACTAACCCAACCTGCCAAAGCTCCTCTTGTTTATATTGAGATGGAAATAGTAATGAAAATAACGAGATTAATTTTAGGAGCGTTTAAATTGGTGGAATGTACCTTGAAGAAATCCTAGTGCAGACCAAACTGTTGGAGTTTCTTATTCGTTTGTTATGTATTTTTAATCATAGTTATCAAGTTCGAATTCAAATTCGATTCGATACGGAAAAAAATCGACAGCCTAAAATCCAATACGGAAAAAATTCGGAAGTATACATCTTACAAATACCTAAATATATTAATTTTTCAAAATTTTAGAAAAACTAAGTGTACAATCAATATATTCAAAACCTCAAAACCTCAAAATTTGTTTTTAGTCATGTTATAAACGCTACAAATAGAATTAGATACTACAACAAAGGGCATAGTTGTACATGAGAATGACAATTTGTTATGTATAAAGAAAACAATTTTAAACATGAAGGGATTGAGAAACCTTTCATGAGCTTCCACCAACCCAAGCCAAGGCAAGGGATGAGCATAATTATTCATTTCTCGTTTCTCTTGGAAGAAAACCGATTTGGCATTGAAGGGAAACAAGCAGTTTTCGATTTGGCATTGAAGGGGAAGGTAAACAAACAGTGTTTATTTTCATTTATGTTTTTAGTTGTTTGCCCTATTTTTTTGGGGGGGGGGTTGCTCTCATATTTTATTTATTTTATGTGCAAGTTTAATGAAAACAAAGAGCTAATAACCATGAAGGAACCATAAAAACTCTTCCACGATGTCCAAAAACAGTGTTAAAACCTTGTGCAACTAAATGTGCTTCAAGATACATCGACTTATTTGAAGAAAAAGGGTCGAAATGAAGACAAGAAATTCTAGTTGTATTTATATAAGAGACGTGTAAATGACTACAATTTTTTCTTACTATATTCTTTTAACTGTTTTCAATTATTTATTTAGGGAATTATGTTATTCTCGAAAGCACTAGTTGGAGTTGGATTCTCCTATACAAATACATCCTCCTATAAATCCTTCGATTTGAGGCAACTCTGACACAAAATTACAGTTCAATTGTTGACATTCACTATGGTTTGATTTCTTATTAATCTCTTTGAAACTTTTCGTCCTATTAAACTTAAATTTATCTCTAAACCAAAGCCTTACTCGAATTGAACTTGCAGTAGAGCCGAGTAAACTTAAATTTATCTCTAAACCAAATCCCTACTCGAATTGAACTTGTAGTGGAGCGGAGTACT
>SNQJ01S0005074.1:104423-134213 GCA_010110895.2 Picea sitchensis
CATCCACATGCAACTCATTCAATGATCACCAAGAGAATATCTCAAACCATATGCTCAAAAACACCAACACATTCCTCTACCAAGCATGTACCAAGATCACTGCATACCATCCCAAGATATGTGTCTCAACCAAGTACCAACTTGTATCATGTATCAACCATGCATCGATCTGTACCTCAACCTGTACCATCAACCATGTACCACAACCTGTACCACAACAAGTGCATCAAACATGCAGCAATACCTGTACAAAACTGTGCATCAACCATGCACCTCAACCTGTACCAAACCGTGCATCATCCATGCACCATAACAAGTGTCTCAACCATATACCATATCATGCCATACACCATATGCCAATAAACCAAGATATGAATCAACAATGTATATCACTAAGTAGACCTCAACCAACATGTACCATGCATCCAATGATATTCCTCAAGTCATAAACCAAATCTCACAAACACACAAGCATGCTCCTCAAAACCACCAAGATGGAACCTCGTAACACAATATACCAAGCCTTGAGTATGCACCATAACATGTAACCAAACCATACACCAATATATACAATTATGCTTCTAATTAATGTACCATAACATCACCAATATGTACCATATCACATACTATCATTACCATGAATGTACCATAACACCATAACCATAACCCTTAAGACTTACCTTTGATCATGTAGTTGACCTGTTGTACTGTAAAATGACCTGTAACTCTTCCATGGTCCTCAACAACCTGGTAACAACATCCCTTCACAACCTTTCACAAGTTCTTTTATATATATGTGACTTGCTCTTCCACATCCCACAGACATTTGAACCATCCTTCGCAACCTCAGAAGAATGCCGTCACAAACTAGCCAAAACATCACAATACTAGACCATAACATTCACAAGATAGATGTTCAAATGTAAGTGTGTGAGTGTACTTATTAATGAATCCTTGAGGTGTATTTATGCTTTTTCATAGTAGCGTCTCTCCTTACTTTTTCATAGTAACTTCATAGTAACTTCTCACGTGGTGTTCCACATATCACATGAAATGACATGACATGTACTATCCATCTATGATAGTCTTATCTGCAATTTCACTATCCTTCATGTACATATTCCTTAATCAACTTCGGGTCCCATAAACAGACCTCTGAGGCTATATGTAGACTACATCAAATGTACCCAACTAACTCACCATCAATCTTGATCATACAAATGTCAATCAATTTTCCAACATATCTGGTCCTTTCCAAAGGTTGACATCAATCTCCATGATCCGGATTATTTTCGGCACGAAATGAGAGCGGAGATAATAAAACAATGTACAGAGATATCCCTAATATCCAATAATATAACATAAATGTATCAAATATGCAACCATAAACACAAAGATACATTAATACACAATTTTCTATTAATGAGCGAAAATGTACAAAGACTGTAAAAATACAGAGTGAAAGACTTGCTAGAATGGTGGCAGCTTATCTCTGAGAAGATATGTGTCCGCTAATCGCATTTGCATGAAGATAATTTTACAATGAGGCTCCAAATACATTTTTATCATAAAGAAAATCCAAAACCCTAACCCCAGAAGATGAAAAGCCAACAGTTTTGTGGACCTCGTTTTGGGTAGTTTGATGTATCAACTTCCCGGGGGCGTAACTTTGGCATACGATCTCCGTTTGGGGCGCACGATAGCTCGTTGGAAAGGTATCTTCGAGGAGATCAATTTAGGGGGCTCAATCATGCCTTAAACTATCATTGAGAAGCTTGATCCCTAAAAACCTTTATTTAGGCCCTCAAAATGGCCCCGAAAGTAAAAACTGCTAAAATAGTACATTTCCAAAATTGCCAAAATTGCCAGAAAATTGTTTTGAGCGAGTTGGAAAAGGTGGGTGGCCACCGATATCCACCTGGATCAATCCTCCCTCCTTAGGAATAAATTTTATCCATTGCATTGAGTGCCCGGAGGAGAGGGAAAAGCGTTTGTTGAATTTGCATCTCGATGAGTTGCTTGCCTTGATGGAGAAGTTGTGTTGCTTAGCTTGTTGAAGGTTGTCACAAACATGTGGTTGGAAGGGTTGGACCTTTTTAACCAGTCTAGATACATGAGATTCTTGTGTTCTGAAGGAATATTTACACTTTGCTACAATCTTGTCGACCTGCTTCTATTGGATAGAAGGTGCTTGGGCCGAGGCTGTAGTGGTTGCAGTATCCTTTTGTTCACCTTTTGAACAAATTGTGAAGAAGATGATTTTTTTAATATCAGATACTACCTTGTGGAACTGTTTAGGTGGAACAGTATTCAGAACTACCTCTGGTATTCTGTAGAGATGACCCCCCAGAGAAACAATGACACTGCGGGGTTGAGACTCATAAACAACATGGCGCTTCCACATATATGGTTGCCCCAAGAGAACATCACAGACATCAAGTGGCGCAACATCACATAATACCTCATCCTTGAAGGGTTGGGTGTCCTATGACAACTGGCACTACTAGCTGACACAGAGATCTCATCCCTGGAGAAGCCACACGATGTTGTATGGTTGCGGGTGTGGTGTTATCAACAATCCCAATTGTTTGACGACCTTTGTTGAGATGAGGTTCTTTTGGCTTCCACTATCACTTCTCAACAAGAAGCAAAATCATAATTTCGATGGACGTGTCCTCCCATATGGTCTTTGTAAGATTGAATCATAATATTTCTTGTAATAGTACTGCAATAGTAGTTAATGGATTAGACACCTTAAAATCTGGAGAGCAATGACACCTTAAAATCTAGAGAGCAGTGACACCCTAAAATGAATTTATTTATTGTTGACTTCCCAGTTCATTGAACATTTCAATTTTTAATAATAGATAAAGTGGTCTATCAATACAAATTATTAAAAGAAATGGTTGTCTTACATACAATAATGTTAGAAAAGGATTTGATTATCCATTAGGTTTTCAAGTTCGGATCACTTACCACTGCATGGCTAACCAACAATGAAGGCGAGCATCTTCCTGGAGACGGTGGTGGAATCGACCTAGATCTATTGGCAACATCGTCCTTGAAAGAGAATAACATAGGGATGGTGGCAGCCTATACGCATAAGGAATAAATATCGTTATAATGGTGGTAATTGAGCCACTAAACGTTTGATTCATGCTAACCTCCATCCTATAGGTATAGGAGTCTGTAGGGATCAAAGGAAATGCATGTACATGAGTTTGTAATTGAGCAACCAAACATTTGATTCATGCTAACCTTCATCTTGCATGTACATGAGTCTATGGGATCAAAGGAAATGCATGTATAGGAGTCTGTGGGATCAAATAAAATGCATGTACAAGAGTCTATAGGGATAGAGGAAATACAGGGATCAAAGGAAATGCAACTATCCTAAAGAAAGGGATAGAGGAAATACAGGGATCAGAGGAAGATTTGTCAGCCTAAAGAAAGAAAACAGAGGAGGATGTTGTGTGTGTCCAAGTGCTTTTCTATGGGACAAAGAACCAACACGTTGGCATGGTGGTGCAGGTGGCAGCAGGAGATCAGACTGGGATATGGACTATGGATTGAGCAAACATTTAATGTTAAGAAGTAATGCTAGGCTCGTGCTTAGAATTACTTCGTTTGTGTAAAAATAGTATACAAATGTGTCATTTAAAGTGAAGATAAGCTAAGATTTTGTCCGCATGTGCCTTGGGAAGAGGCCAAATAAGAGATTGAATTGAAAAGTTGGGTTTAAATTCTATGAATTTCTAACTCATATTATATAAACCTCTAAAACTTTGGGTTAAAACAATATAAATTCATTGATCTTTGTGCCAACTAATTGCAAAACAAACAAAAAAAATCCATTACAAATAGTCCCTAAGCCCAAAGGGAGGGGACTAATAACATCTAATATATCAAATCAAAAGGATGGTTCATCTAAAATGTTAAGAGAGCTATATCTACACCAGGTTTACCCTTTCACCTACAAGAATGTTTTTTTAGTAAGGCTAAGAATGATTTGTCAATAAGGCGAAGGTGCAGCATACTAGAATTGTATATATTTTTTATTTTTACTTTAATTTTTTTGGCCACCCGTTAACGAGAGCAATTGGGGCATGGCCCCATCAAAAGGAAGAAAAGTTAAAAATAAATTAATTTAGGTTGCATTCTAAAAGGTCAAGAGGGGTATACGTACATTATGTTTTCCTTTTCACTTACATAAATGATTTGTCAATAAGGCAAAGAATGATTTGTTAATAAGGCCAGGACGTAGCATACCAGAACCACGTAACATACCGGAACCATGTCTTTTTTTTATATATCCTTTTGTGATTTATTAATGGCAAAGATCGGGGCATGGCCCAATCAAAATGATGAAAAGTCGTAATTTTTTCTAAATTCAGGTTGCATTCTAAAAGGTCAAGAGGTATATATGTACAACCATCTTGTCTTTTCACCTATAGGAACTATTTGTCAATAAGGCTAAATATAAGAACAATTTGTCAATAAGGCTAGGACGTGGTATACCATAATTGTATATTTTTCTAATTTTAAGTTTGAACTTTTTGCAATCTACTAATGACAAAAATTGAGGCATGGCCCAACCAAAAAGAAGAAAAAATGCATATATAATTTTTTTTTTAAAATAGGCATTTTAAAAGGTCAAGAGAGATATATTTACACTAGATTTTCCTTTTCATTTATATGAACAATTTGTCAATAAGGCCAAGAGGGCTATAACTTCACCAAGTTTTCTTTTTCACCTAATTACAAGATCCATGTGCTTAGGCCATCAATAATATTTATCGTGTGACTTACTATTCCCAGACATAATGCACACTTAGATATAGCAAATGAACCTATCATAGTTTTATTCTAACTCCTTACTTTCCAACTAAATGCCTCTATTAAGAAACATTTTTTTTATTGAAATCTTATCCATACCTGAAACTAGGACAGATGAAACTCTTATCAACTCCAGAAGTAGTGGTTAAACTTGTACCTTGGCTTATTGTAATTTTACATAACCACTAAATCAATTACAACCAAAATTGAACCAATTACAATAAAACCCCGAATTTGAAACCCAATTCTAGCCCAAAAAAACAAAAACACTTGAAATTGGGACAAAGGAAATTGTTATAGTGAATATCTTTGGTACCCTGGTTCTTTGTGCAAGGAGAAACATATGAGGTAGTGGCTTATTATGCAAGAAGAAACCTATGAGGTGGAAGAGAATAGTGGATGAAAATAAGACTATGGAGATGAAACCCAACAAATTTAGCACCACTTGGAGTAATAAGACTGCATGCTAGAGTAATTCTTTTTTTCAGTCCAGTATGCTACCGCCAACAAAAAAATTAACAAACATTTAATAAGATCCATATAGGATGAACTCCTTAAGCAACCACTCACACAACTAGATCAAAGATCATAACACTAGTATTTTTAGGTGGTTAAAACCCTCTAGGAGGGAAACAATTCACGACCCCAACCAACATGGACACTTGAGGCAATATATTAATCCAAAAGAAAAATATTTTACAAGAGAGTTTCTCACAATCGATCATTAGCAAATGACCCTCCATTCTCTTTAAATAGAGATCATGGACCAAGCGGGTGTTAGGCCATGGATCAATATTTTCATTAAGATCGAGGAGAATATAAACCATTTGATCACTCTATATCTAGAACATATCATGACTATCAAATTACATAACTACAAATGCATACTAAAGAAATGCAATTTTACCTAAAGACATATTAGACCAAGTTGATCTTAACTAACTGATCCAGGAGGATCTAGAACGCTCAAAAAATTATTTTCTCACAATCTTATGAAAATGACTACATTGTATAGATCTCGACGATAGCTTTCCAATGGTGCAAATATTGCTTCAAACAAACGTCGTGTGAGAAAGTTATGGTTGTTCGAAGTTTAGCGAAAACACGGAAAATGGGGGTGCCACGTGGCAGGCCCACAAGATGCCACGTGGACTGTTCGTATAGGTTGTACAAATAATAGGATGAAATCATGGTGATGTCATCAAGTTGACATGGCAGCATGAGATACTTCCACGTGTCACTCATTTTTGGCATTTTCAGGTGCCCATGTGGACCAATAAAAATGTGCCACGTGTCATCCGTACGTATGATGTGGCACCCATACACTGATTTGGCAGGTACAGTTGGAATCCAAGTAGAAAATTCATACAGGTACAGGTGGTAGATGACATGGCAGGATGTTGAGTGTGTAGACAGGTGGACCAACCAGAGAGTGCCATGTGGCACTCTCTAATAGGCAAATAATAGCTAAAGAGCATAAAGCTTGTTGGGTCAAATGGGAATCCAACCCAAGACCTTCAAGAGAATATTCTAAGGAATATTCCAAAGTCTTAACTATATTCCTCCTACCAATATGCCATGCATGTTTCTTGTTACAACCAACCAACAATAATATATTTAAGTTTAAACAAGTGCGATCGAGAATATAGGGGCCACGGTTAGGCCGCCCACACCTATATAAACCTAGCTCCAAATAGAGTACAAACACATTGGGATTTGTGCCAAGAGCGCCCAGCATAGAATTTTGTGCCAAGAGAATATTTTTGTCTCGTTTTGCATGCAAGAGGTGTTCCTAGTTTTGGCTTGTCTCGTTTTGCGTGCTATTTAGTTCTTTGAGGGAAGTATGGAGTGTTTATACTCATTTTTTTCAGAATTCCAAGAGGAATGTGATGTTTATGTCTATTTTGTATAAAAAAAATTATTATAAAACTCTTAGTCCATATTGTCATGTATGAGACCCATAGTCTCATTATGCGTGCAAAAAGGGCTTTTCAGGCACCTGTTCAAAACATAGTCGAGTTTAAACTCATTTTTCTCAAACTTTTGTGAGGAATTCAATAATGACCTATGTTTCTAGGATTGAGAAGAAGAATTGAAGGGTGTCTTCAAAAACTTGGTATTTGTAAGTTCGTTCATTGTAATTTTGGCATTTGAACATTAATTTAGCAATCTCATTGATTGAAAAGGGACCCAGAGACGTAGCCCAAGATGGGTGAACTCCATTAACAAATGGTTTATGTTCCATTTGAATTGTTGTTGATCTTACTTTAATTCATTTAAACATTTTATTTTCACAAGTTATTCATCAGTGTTATTGAAGTTTATGGATAAGTAAGACATTCACATGTTATTTGCAAATAGTCAAAGACGATGTTCATTTCCTGAATTTGGTCGGATGTTTAATGTGTACTTAAGAAATAATTGACATCTAAGGATTTTCAGATCAAGTTGGTATCAGATCTAGTTTTGGTGTTTGTTTGCAAGTGGATGCTTACGAGTTCCAAATCTAAGCGAGGTGAAGGCAAACTTGCAAGTTATAATCCTTAAATTTGTTCAAGGAGCTTCAGTGGAAGAGGAAAGATAGCTTCACCAATAAGGTTAGGTCCTTACGAATCTGAAGATGATTTATTCGAGGCATTTAATTTAATGAAGGCCATGGTGGAAGAAATTTGCGAGGATCAAAAGAAGGCCAAGGGAGAAAGTACTTTGGTACAGACTGAAGCAATTGAAGAAGAAGGATAAGATGAAGAACCTACAGAGCCTCCTTCATCCCCATCATCATCATCTTCTTCCAATGAAAGTGAACATTCTTCTCATAAGAGGAAAAACCATTCTAAGAAGTCTTCTCATTCTCATGATTTTCCTTTTTTAAAGCTAGATGTAAAGTTTGTTTTACCTACTTATGATGGAGAGTTGAATGCAGAGAAGTTGGATAATTGGGTCAAATAGATTGAAGTATATTGTAGGGTGCAGAAAATCATACAGGAAAGTGCAAGGATACAGTTGGATACTCTTCGTTTGAGCAGAACAACTTTGATATGGTGGGAGAGTCGGACACAGGATGATCTTATTCAACATGGTAAAATCATTTCTTCCTGGATTGAATTTACTATTTCATTAAGAAAGCAATTTTATCCATTAGCTTCTATGCAAACATCAATGATTGCTTGGCAACATATGAGACAAGGAAAAGGGAAAAATGTTCAAGCTTGTACACAGGAATTTAAGAGGAAGGCATTATCTTTGGGAATTCCATTACATACTCCTCAGACTCTTCTGAAGCAGATTGGTGGTATGCAATCACATGTTCGACATACTATATGGATGTTTAATCCTACAAGTATTGACGAAGTATCAGTACAAGCTACTCATCTTGAAGCCCACAAAGGAAAATATGTTGAGGATGTGTCAGAGGAGCCACATGAATTTGAGGAGTAGTATAAGAAAAAATGGAAGATTAAGAAGATAACTACATTGAAGAAGGATGAAGAGAGGAAGCCTACATGTTCTCACTGCGATAAGAAAGGACATGATGAGAAGCATTATTGGAAGTTGCATCCAGAATTGAAACCAAAGTGGCCTCAGCCTAGAAAGGCTAATAAGAATACCACGACCATAGTGCAAGATCTTGGATTAGATTCTGAGGATGAAACTAAGGTTACAGTTATGGGAATCAAAGGTAAATATTTTGTTGCAAGTTATAGTTCGCGTATTTCTTCTTCAAAGGATAATGTAATTCCTGATGGAAAGCAAAGAAAAGAATTGTTTCATTTACGAGTTGTTTCAAAGCACAATAAGATTGATACACCTGTTGATAGTGGATCACAAGTAAATCTTATTCCATAGCAAGTTCTTTAGAATTTGAGATTGGAAACTAGGCCTCATCCGAGACTGTATCCTTTGGGTTGGATTTGTGATAATGTTTAGGTACGGGTAACTAAACAATGCAAGTTATGGTTTGAGATCACATCCAGTTTCATTGATGAGGTAAAGTTAGACGTTGTTCCACTTGACATCTGCGGGATGGTTTTGGGAAGTCCATACTTGTATGACAGGAAGGCCATTCTCTACAGGGAACAAAAAAAGTATCATATTTTCAATGATGGGATTAAGTTCATTGTGAGATCTCATGAGATGAAGACTAATTTAATAGTTGTCACTACAGGGAATGTGAAAATGCTATTAGTATCCAGGATCCAAATTTACAGACTACGGCTAAAAATAGAATAGGTCCTTTGGTTGATGTTGCTCATGTTAAGAAGGGAAAATATGTTGATGGTTCATTCTCTTTTGCATCTGTATATTCAGTTTTGTTTTTCAATTTGTTAATAATCAGTGGAGTATGGTTAGATACTCCGATAATGAATGGTGGTGTTTGTGAATTTAAGGGAATGGTTCACTTGGTGAGCAATGTTGTTTCAGTCTTTGTTATTATTGTGATGAGTCAGGTGCTCAATATCCAAGAAGAAAGTATGGATGATATTGGACAAGTGAGGTGACAATTCCCTCGCTTCATTTCTGAATGATCCATACTTTTGGAGGTCCAAAATTTCTTCAGTGGGGAGGTGTGATCTAGGAGGATCTGGAACGCTAAAAAAGATCCAGGAGGATCTGGAACGCTGAAAATTTTATTTTCTCAAATGCTTATGAAAAATGACTCCATTACATAGATCTTGGTGATAGATTTCCAACGACGCAAAAATCACCTCAAACAAACATTGTCTGAGAAATTTATGGTCGTTTGAAGTTTGGAAAAAACAAGAAAAATGGGGGTGCCACATGGTAGGCCCATAGGATGCCACGTGGCATATTCGTACATGTCGTACAACTGATAGGATGATGTCATGTTGACATTAGAAAGATGACGTGGAAGCATGAGAGGCTACCACGTGTCACTCATTTTTGGCATTTTCAAGCACCCATGTGGACCAATAAAAATGTGCCATGTGTCATCTATACAGATGATATGGCATCTGTATGTTGATATGGCAGGTACAATTGTCATACAAGTGGTCGATTCATATAGGTACATATGGCAGATGGTGTGGAATGATGTTGACTTTGCAAACAAGTGAACCAACCTAAGAGTGCCACGTGGCACTCTTTGATTGGCCAATAATAGCTAAAGACCATAAAGGTTGGGTTGAATGGGAATCGAACACATAACCTCTTTGAGAATATTTCAAAGTATTAACTATATGCCTCCTACCAATACGCCATGCATGTTTCTTGTTACAACTAACCAACAATAATATATTTTTGTTTAAAAAATGCAATCGGGAATATAGGTGCCACAGACAGGTTGCCCATACCTACATAAACCTAGCTCCAGACATAATATAGACACATTGAGATTCATTCCAAGAGCACCCAACATACAAATTTGTGGCAAGAGCATATTTTGTCTCGTTTTTCATGCAAGAGGTGTTCATAGTTTTGGCTTGCCTCGTTTTGCATGCTATTGAGTTCTTTGGTGGAAGTATAGAGTGTTTATGCTCATTTTTCTCATAATTTTGTGAGGAATTCAGCAATGACCTTTATTTCTGGGATTGAGTAGCAGAATTGAAGGTTGTCTTCAAAAACTTGGTATTTGTAAGTTCATTCATTATAATTTTGGCATTTGAGCATTAATTGAACGGTCTCACGGATTGAAAAGGGACCTGAAGACGTAGCCATAGATGGGTGAAATTCATTAAAAAAAATATTATGTGCCATTTGAATTGTTTTTTATCTTACTTTACTTCATTTCAACGTTTTATTTCTGCAAGTTATTCATCGGTGTTATTGAAGTTTATGGATAAGTAAGACATTCACATGTTATTTGCAAATAGTCAAAGACAATATTCATTTCTCGAATCTGGTCGGATGTTTAATGTGTACTTAAGAAATAATTGACATTTAAGGATTTTCAAATCACTAACTCTTAAGTGTCTAAATATCCTAACATCCCCCCTTAAGAAAAACTTGGGATGGGATTGAAGTATTTACAAAGGTGACATAATAAGAGAAGGAAGGAGGCATTAGAGCCTATCCCCTCTTAGTAACAACTTCCTAAACTCCCAACATAGATCAAAGTTTGGAAAACTTCATTTCTATAAGAGACTTTGTTACAATGTTTGCAACTTCATCATCGGTCAAGAAAAAAAGCACTTCATGAACACGATCATGAGTGAGCTTTCTGATTAAGTGCATTTGTATCTCAATGTGTTTGATGCATTGATGTTGAACTAGATATTTGGAGAGTATGATGGCACTTTGATTGTCGCACTAGAGGGTGGTTGGATGCTACTGCTAGAATACAAACTATGAAAGGATCTATGGAAGCCACAAGGCTTCTTGACTTCCATTAACTTATGCTCGGTACTATACTTATGTTGAATAATGAGAAAGAGTCTATTGTTTCTTACAATCCCAAGTGACAAGGCTAGAACCAAGACTAAAAACATAACCCACACTAGACTTTCAATCATCAGGGTTGCCAATCCAATCTGAATTAGTGAAACCAACCAATAAATAATTCCCCCCTATTTGGAGATTTTATCGGTTTTATGTTTTTGTGGTTCCTTTCTATGTTTCATCCCAGTCCAAATTGTGGCTCTGAATTGAGTTATGGTTTTCTTTTGTGGGTGCTTATATTTCCTATTTGGGACCCTAGTTCTAGTTCATTTGGCTTTGGTTTGTGTGGCTTTGGTTCGCATTGTGTTTGGAAGTTTCATGGATTTGGTTCACTTGACCCCATTTAATTCTTTGGTTTTGGTGCAAGTCATTTTCTGGTTTGGTGGCCTGGAGTTCATCTACTCCTCCTTAATTAAGCTTTATGATTCCTCCTCTCTTTGCATGGAAAAAGAAAATGCTAGTAGCTCATTCTTAGGTATTCTACTCTAT
This sequence comes from Picea sitchensis, assembly GCA_010110895.2. Lineage (NCBI taxonomy): Eukaryota > Viridiplantae > Streptophyta > Pinopsida > Pinales > Pinaceae > Picea > Picea sitchensis. Next base: position 116,145 of record SNQJ01S0005074.1, read on the forward strand.
TATCAATTTCCTAAGGGAATGGTGGAGAGAGGACAAATTTATAGTTAGGATAAAGTGTTAGCAGTGGGAAGAGGTAAGGGGTTTTATAGGTGTTATGTAGTGCCATTAGAATGGACCATGGGCATCTTGGGAGATGCCCATTGCATGAGACCACTGATAGTCGTAGAGCTCTAAGAAGGCAATAAGATTACATTATTGATAATAGGAACTCAATTTTCTCTAATACTACTAGGATGCATTCCCAAGAAGAAGACATAAACTTTGATTGTGCCTTTATCTATAAACCTTACATAGTCAAAACAAAAAATTGAAGAACTTCAAGTTGGTTGTGTTACCCTTTGACAAATGGTTGTGAGTTTGGTCATAAATCCTAATTCAACTACTTCAAATTTTAGGTTGTCAATTGGGTATGCAGTGGAGGAGGTAAAAGAAGATGAGACTGTACATCAACAATAGGAGGATGTGGAAATGTTGAATGTAGATCAAAAATTTCAGGCCAACACAAATAACTAGGAGGAAGCTTATAGGCATCATGCCTTTATTCAGTAATAGTTTTATTTCTATAGTCAATAAACTTCAAATTTTGGATATTTTCCAGGAAGTGTTTTTGGAAAGTTATCATATATTTATGCCAATAGGCATCCCCCCTATTCGAATCGATGGATTAATCAACCTTTTTAATTACAAATTCTAATCTTATGGTTAGTAATGAAAGATGTTGGCATATTCTTCGTCGTACTCTCTAATCAATGGATGATATTTTGATAAATTAACTTCCTCGCATTTATAAAGGCATATGTTTATATGTTTAAGTATTCACATTTACTTAATATGATTAAAAATTTACTTGATGGCCACCTGATTGCCACGTTGAGGGATTATACATGATTCTATTTTCTTTTTCTTAACGCAAAAGGCTTCCATTTATTTGGAATGGCAGGTGTCGACTGTTTGGGGTATGTCATATCAAGTCATCTAATCGATGATTTGTTTCCTCCACCCATGACTCTGCACACCTTGTGGTTCAATGCACTGTGAATGTCCATAATTTCACTTATGATCTCTCTGAGCCTGATGGTCCTCGTATTTGGATATCATTTATAGGGTCTATTATAGTTGGGTGGCCTATCATGGATGCTGCTGAGAAATCCAACTTCAATCCCATGAGAAATTTAGGTTAAGATCTTGAAGCCAGTGAAAAATCCTTTCATGTTGCCCTCTTTCACATGCATTTTATTGACTATTTTGTAGAGGTAAGCTTGCACTAATGAAAATATAAATTTAATGGCTTGATCTATAATTTTAATGGCTTAGGTCATGCATGGAATTGTTATAATATGAATTCAGTACTCTCATTTTCTTTGAGGCTATTAATTTTGCAGTGTTTGAAGTTACCGAAAGAGCTTGTTGTGGCACTCGGGACAATGGAAATTAGGGAAAGGCAAGAGATGAAATTTGTATGACTTGATGTATAAATTTAATGGCTTAAATCATGAGTGGAATATAATGGCTTAATGCCTAAATTTAATGGCTTAGCTCATAAGTGGAATTGATATAATATGAATTCAATATTCTCATTTGATTTGAAGCTATTGATTTTGCTGAGCTGAGAATTGATTAGGGGAAAATGGAAATTGGGGCAAAGTAAGGGAGAAAAGTTAGATGGTTTGATGTATAAATTTAATGGAAGTTAGGGTTTCTGGGCTGAGAATCAATTAGGGGAGAATGGAAATTAGGGTGAGGCAAGGGAAAAAAGTTTTAGGGCTTGCTGTATAAATATAATCGCTTAGCTCATTTGTGGAATTTAGTGGCTTGATGTATAAATTTAATGGCTTAGCTCATGCATGCAAATGATATAATATGAATTCAATACTCTCATTTGATTTGACGCTATTAATTTTGAGGATCTATTGCTATGATTCCAGAATCCAAATTTTTTATGTGACATGTTTGGTGACCGGCCTTGCATTGCAATGGTGATCATTGTCATGGTAATTATATAGGGAAATATCTTTGAAGCTCGACGATGATTATGGTGGTTAGAATCCTTTAATCATTCTATTATTTGTGTCATTTTCCTTGAGTCCCTAGATTCCTACATTTTCCATTTCATTTGCAATAGATCCTTCATTTTTTCCCTCCATTTCAAAGGATTTGAAGGGTTTGATGTCGACCATCATGCGGTCATTTATTGTTCATGTTGTTGATAGTCGTGTTGAGAGTTGTGAGATTCAATGTCTCTTTTAGTGAAGGATGAGGATATCTTGGAGAGTATGTCATCCAAGATGGCCTAGATAGATCCAATGAAGGCATGTGCAACTGATTAGAAACGTCGCTCCTTGCAGAAGATCATGCGGTCTTACAAGGCCTTGATGTAGAGGAAGGGAGCATTAGGGCCATCGCCAATTTGAGATCAATACTTTTAACCGAATATTTATTTCTTGGTGTTGTGAAAATCAAAATTTGCAACATGAAAAATCTTGATCCAGGTAGTGAACAACATTAATATCTGAGTACAAATTTCTACACAAACAAAATATCACTACAAGTTATGTATAAAATTTGGGAAATACACAATATTCTCCTTGAAAAAAAACTTATCAACATAAATATTTTGGATAAATTTTATGAAATGCACAATGATCTTCCAAAAAGCATTGATATAATCATACGTAACAAAATTGAATTTTGTTTAGTGAAATCAAGATGCCTCCCTCCACCAGCAACATTTTGATATAGAGAGGAATCTCCTTCAACAATCGCGTGGTCACCATAGCCTTGTTCGAGGTAATGGATATGGAATGATTTTGTCCGTCCAACCACATACAAAATAAAATATTAAATATCATGTCAACCCAGAAGGAGTGTTGTTTAAGCAGCCTTTGTCTCTACCGGATCAATTTCAATGGCTTCAGAAACCACCGCATTTGCAACAATTAACATCCCTAGTGTATTACCAACCTTTTTACTTTACCTTTCGAATCAAATTAATTGTGCAATAATATGGGTATATATATTGCAAAATGAAAGAAGAAACTGTACATAAAACTTTTTTCAATTAGCTAGAATTCATTTCGTCCTCTTGACGCACTATAATTAGATGGAATTCATCATGTCCTCTTAATGCACTATGTACCAGTGGAAAAAAAAGAGTATAACCTTAGAATCCCTTGAGTGAATTCATAGATGTTTCGTACACTACAACACCATACATTATCGTCTTATCTTGTTATTAATATTTTCACATATTTAAACATATTAAGATACTTCCAATCATTATAAATCCATGTCAAAGGAGCCATATGAACCAAGAGACCTCAACAACTTCCATACCAACTGGAGCAGGAAATGATAAGAACGATATTGAGAAACTAACAATATGGAGAGATACTTCATAAATTATTTCGTTTATGAAACCTAGATGAACACCATGATCATTATTTGACCCGCAAAAGCAATGTCGTCCTCGTGCATGGTCTGGCATGAAAAGAAGAGATTGATGCCTGGTCAAGAATGCTTTCCCACAGGACTGTAATGCGTCTGTGGAACCATGTTGCACGACAGGATGCATGTAAGTCATTCTTGGCTAATTAATGCTCTCTACCTCTGCATGCAATACCCTACACGAATTTCATATTCAGAAGAACTAATCATTGCATAAGGTCTAACAAGTCATGAATCTCAAAGGAAATGAATAAGATTTCAATATGGATGAAGGGATGGAAATGCATCGGTTATCATTACATGGCAATGCATTGTTTATCATTACGTGTCAATGCATTGTTTAGCATTGCATGGAAATGCATTTTAAATTTGGTACATAAATCCTTCGATATCAAATTCCTAATCCCTCTACATGTCAATTCTATTGCATCATTGAACCCTACATCGTTATATCTCTATATTACATCGTTCTATCTCTTTATTGATGTTATAACGTTGAACCTTGCATCGTCTTGTGTTTGGATCGCTTTCCCATCTCTCGATCATACATCTTCAGTGTATTGCCTCGCTGGATCACTGCATATTTTTTCAGTGTATGATTTTCTTTGAACATTTGTTTCATTTTCTTTAATTATTTGTTTCCTTTCATTACTATATTATTGTCTTACTGTTTATTTTAGTTACTAAATATTGTATAACTATTTTGTTTGAAATGAATTTATTGTATTACTGCTTAATTATTGTTTCATTGTTGTATTGTATTATTGTTTCATTCACCTAATTATTGTTTAATTGATGTCTCCTTCCAACGAATTCCTTATATATATGGCACGTAGCCGTATGCCCTCACTGTATACTAAAAAAGTAACTATTAGAGTTTTGTAACAATTACGATTTTGTTATTTACACAACCTATGGCTTTGAAACTATTTTTTTCTGTTTTGAAATTTTTTTGAAAATAGGTCCATCACTAAGTATGATATGTAGATTTTGTTGGAATACTAAGAAGGGGGGTGAATCAATATGAGCACTTAATACCACTTTTAACCACAATATATATTCTTTCACTTTAACAACAATGTTCAACAATACATCATCAATGTATCATCTATGAATGCATCCGGTATTGATATATATATATATATATATATATATATATATATATATATATATATATATATATATATAAAGCATGTAAACATAAGCAATATCACATCAACATCACATCAGAACATAGTACACTAGGTAAACATAAGCAATATCACATCAACATCACATCAAGAACATAGTACACTAGTATTTACGTGGAAACTCAAATGGGATAAAACCACAGAATGCTTTCATATAAATATCAAGAATTCATTCATAGGAAAAACCAACTTCCAAATTCTCCAGTTGCAACTAGAAGGAGGCTCCAACCCCCTATTTTTAGGCTCCAACCTGAAGGAAGCTAAAACTCCTTGAATTCTCTAGCTTCAACCAAAAGGAGGCTACAACCCCCTGGGTTCTCCTGCTCCAACTGGAAGGTGGCTACAACCACCTAGTTCTTAGGCTCCAACCTGAAGGAAGCTCCAATTCCCTGATTCTCCGGCTCCAACCAGAAGGAGGATACAACCCCTTTTCCTTTCCCCATCCAACCACCCTGTAATATAAGTGTAGACCAATTGTCACTACCACAAACACTGTCACTTTCATTGTCACTATCATTGTCACATCAACCACTGTCACAACAACATGTCCAACCAATCATTGTCTCATCCACGAAACCAGATCCACTCTCATCCACATGCAACTCGTTCCATGATCACCAAGGGCATATCTCAAACCATATGCTCAAAAACACCAACACATACCTCTACCAAGCATGTACCAAGATCACCACATACCATCCCAAGATATGTGTCTCAACCAAGTACCAACTTGTATCATGTATCAACCATGCATCGATCTGTACCTCAACCTGTACCATCAACCATGTACCACAACCTATACCACAACAAGTGCATCAACGATGCACCAATAACTATACCAAACTGTGCATCAACCATGCACCTCAACCTGTACCAAACCATGCATCAACCATCCACCATAACAAGTGTCTCAACCATATACCATATCATGCCATACACCATATGCCAATAAACCAAGATATGAATCAACAATGTATCTCACCAAGTAGACCTCAACCAACATGTACCATGCATCCAATGATATTCCTCAAGTCATAAACCAAAGCTCACAAGCACATGCCTCAAGCATGCTTCTCAATATCACCAAGATGCAACCTCATAACACAATTTACCAAGCCTCGAGTATGCACCATAACATGTAACCAAACCATACACCAAGATATCCAATGATGCTTCTAATTAATGTACCATAACATCACCAATTTGTACCATATCACATACTGTCATTACCATGAATTTACCATAACACCATAACCATAACCCTTAAGACTTACCTTTGATCTTGTAGTTGACATGTTGTACTGTAAACTAACCTGTAACTCTTCCACAGTCCTCAACAACCTGGTAACAACATCCCTTCACAACCTTTCACGAGTTCTTTTATATATACGTGACTTGCCCTTCCACATCCCACAAACATCTGCGCTTTCCTCCACTATAGCCCACGTATATCTGCGCCATGTTGACTTGTAACCCACATATACCTTAGAAAATAGGGTTACTCAAGATCTTTGCAACTCCGATACTTTCACCTTCGACCCTCCTTCGCAACCTCAGAAGAATGTCGTCACAAACTAGCCAAAACATCACAATACTAGACCATAACATTCACAAGATAGATGTTCATTTGTAAGTGTTTGAGTGTACTTATTAATGACTCCTTGAGGTGTATTTATACTTTTTCATAGTAACTTCTCTCCTTATGTTTTCACAGTAACTTCATAGTAACTTCTCACGTGGTGTTCCACATATCACATGAAACGACATGACATGTATTATCCATCTATGATAGTCTTACCTGCAATTTCACTATCCTTCATGTCCATATTCCTTAATCAACTTCGGGTCCCATAACCAAACCTCTAGGGATATATGTAGACTACATCAAATGTACCCAACTAACTCACCATCAATCTTGATCATACAAATGTCAATCAATTTTCCAACATATCTGGTCATTTCCAAGGGTTGACATCAATCTCTATGATCCGGATTATTTTCGGCACGAAATGAGAGTGGAGATATAATAAAACAATGTACATATATATATCGGATATCCAATAATATAACAGAAATGTATCAGAGATGCAACCATAAACACAAAGATATAGTAATACACAATTTTCTATTAATGAGCGAAAATGTACAATGCCTGTAAAAATACAGAGTGAAAGACTCTCTAGAATGGTGGAAGCTTATCTCTGAGAAGATATGTGTCTACTACTCGCATTCGCATGAAGATCATTTTACAATGAGGCTCCAAATGCCTTTTTATCATAAAGAAAATCCAAAACCCTAACCCCAGAAAATGAAAAGCCAACAATTTTGTGAACCCCATTTTGGGTAGTTTGGTGTATCAACTTCCCGGGGGCGTAACTTTGGCATACGATCTTCGTTTGGGGGGCACGATAGCTCATTGGAAAGGTATCGTCAAGGAGATTAATTTATGGGGATCAATCATGCCTTAAGCTATCATTGAGAAGCTCGATCCCAAAAAACCTTCATTTAAGCCCTCAAAATGGCCCCGGAAGTAAAAACTGCTAAAAATAGTAAATTACCAAAATTGCCAAAAAATTGTTTTGAGCGAGTTGGAAAAGGTGGGTGGCCACCGATATCCACCTGGATCAATCCTCCCTCCTTAGGAATCAATTTTCTCTATTGCGTTGAGAGCCCGAAGGAGAGGGAAAAGTGTTTGTTGAATCTGGATCTTGATGAGCTACTTGCCTTGATGGAGAAGTTGTGTTGCTTAGCTTGTTGAAGGTTGTCATGAACCTATGGTTGGAAGGGCTGGACCTTTTTAACTAGGCTGGATACATGAGATTCTTGTGTGTTGAAGGAATATTTACACTTTTTTGCAATCTTGTCGACCTTCTTTTGTTGGATAGACGGTGCTTGGGTCGAGGCTGTAGTGGTTGCAATATCCTTTTGTTCACCTTTTGAAAAGATTGTGAAGAAGTTGAATTTTGTAATATGAGATACTACCTTGCGGCACTGTTTAGTCGGAACGGCCTCTAGTATTTTGTAGAGATGACACTGTTGGATGACATAGATATCTCATCCCTCGTGAAGCCACACGATGTTGTATGGTTTCATGTGTGGTGTTGTCGACAATCCCAATTGTTTGACGACCTATGTTGAGATGAGGTTCTTCTGGCTTCCACTATCAACAATAAAATGCAGTGGGGTCCCCTTCACCCATAGTTGTGAATGAAAAAGGTGCTCCCCCTCTTTAGGATCTGTTGGTTCTTCTGGTTGAATTGTTTCGGTCATGACAATGGCAGTGGGGTCTGCATCGATGATCTGTCTTTTACCAGTATTTTCATAATCAGATTCTGAATCAAGGTTAGTCTCCTTGTCTTTGATCTCGACCACCAATGATTGTTTTGAGCGAAATTCATTGGTGTTGTGCCATGGGATTTTATGGAAATCGCATCATTTTCTGGTGTCCTTCTTTGTCTTCATATGACCCTTCTTTTCCTATGGCTTGGACTAGTTTTCGGGAGACTATTTGTTAGGGTCGTTTTTATCATACCTTGGTTGTTGCAGATTTGCAGAACTCCCGTTTGTTCTGGTGCTTAAATTTATGCTCAATTTTAACACCATATCGATAAGCAACACTGAGTGATGAGATGTCAAGAAAATCCATTTCAGTTTGGATGTATCTGTGTATAGCCCCATGGTATTTATGAACCAAATGTCATTTGGAGTATTTGATACCCAGCTTGGTGTGCAAGGTATGGAAGGTATTGGTGAAATCTGGAACTTCTTGGCCCCTCTCTTGTCGCAATGTGGTCCATCTCATGCACTGGTCCTCATAGTTTCCAACAAGGTAATATTGTTCCTTTACCGCATCCACAAACAAATCCCAAGTGGGCTCGGCCCCATATATTCCAGACTCCTCTATGGAACTTTGCTCCCAATAAGTTTCCCACCAATGTTTGACATGGGGGAGAGATTTAAGGAGTGTGAAGGTGATCTTTTCCATGTCGAAAAAATTATGAACAGAGAAATAACCTTCTAACAGTTTTAACCATTTGTCCAATGCATCCTCATCTATCTGACCTTCAAATATGGGAATATCAAAATTAACATGTACCTTGAAAGGAGAGGTGCTTCCAAAGTGGATTTTTGATGAAGATGTGTATGTTGCTATCGACAGGCATTGAAGGATGTGGGAAAAATTCTCCATCATTCCATCCCTCTGTCGCGTGAGAGCTTGCTCAAGCAACATATTGATAGAATCGTCTGCTCCATCGTTTTTCTTTTCTTTCACCGTTAAGGGTTTCTTGGGCATGCGAGAGAGATTGTCTTCAAGAGAGACAAGCTCGAGACCCAACTTGATATACTCAGACCTTGTCGGGGACATGCACTGAAAAAATGATTAAGAGCATCTTGACCACTGATCCGGATTATTTTCGACATGAAATGAGAGCAGAGATATAATAAAACAATGTACAGAGATATCCCGGATATCCAATAATATAACAGAAATGTATCATAGATGCAACCATAAACACAAAGATAGAGTAATACAAAATTTTCTAGTAATGAGTGAAAATGTACAAAGACTGTAAAAATGCAGAGTGAAAGACTCACTAGAATGGTGACAGCTTATCTCTGAGAAGATATGTGTCCGCTACTCGCATTCGCATGAAGATAATTTTACAATGAGGCTCCAAAGGCCTTTTTATCATAAATAAAATCCAAAACCCTAACCCTGGAAGATGAAAAGCCAGCAATTTTGTGGACCCTGTTTTGGGTAGTTTGGTGTATCAACTTCCCAGGGGCGTAACTTTGGCATACGATCTTTGTTTGGGGTGCACGATAGCTCGTTGGAAAGGTATCATTGAGGAGATTAATTTAGGGGGCTCAATAATGTCTTAGGCTATCATTTAGAAGCTCGATCCTGAAAAAACCTTCATTTAGGCCCTCTAAATGGCCCCGGAAGTAAAAACTGCTAAAAATAGTAAATTGCCAAAATTGTCAAAAAACTATTTTGAGCGAGTCGGAAAAGGTGGGTGGCCACATATATCCACCTAGATCAATCTAAGAGTTAACATCAATCTCCAAGATCACTCTCCAAGGGTTGACATCAATGAAAACCAATTGTCCAACAATCTCCCACTTTGGCATTGATGGAAACACCAACATTGATGGCAACACTTAGACATGACAACACTCATGCTCATGTTGCCCCTGTGATCATTTCTCCTCATCAATGTTTCTATCTCTCCCCCTTTGAAATCAATGGCAAAGGGTATCTCCCCTTGGGGTTGCTCCCCCTATCTTCATGCCTTTTTTCTTTCTCTTCATCTTTGACCAAAGGTTATCTCCCCCTGTCGATATGTATCCTCTTGATATTGTACTTTCTCTAACCAATCATCGGAAAAATAATAGCTCCCCCTGTGGGTATGTCTCCTCCTGACTGCATGCTACTGATATTCCTTTCTATATATCTCTCTCTCTCTAATGATTTTTCTTCCCTTGACTTTTATGTAAGATGCAAATCAATGTAGGGATACATGTATATGTTTCCTTTCCTCTCTTCCAGTGTTTTTTATAATCCATTGGTGCTTCCTCTTGAATTTGACTGATATATATAAAAAGAATTCAAAATTTTATTTCTTCATTTACTTGTCATGTTCACTTGACCATATTGTTCAATGATTTCCTTTTGTTGATATAGCTTGTGTTACTCTATACTTATGTTGTCTGACTACTCTGAATCTATCTCTACAACTGTTGCTCAATGGATGGTTCTCTGATATGTAGTAGTTATTGCACTGACTCCCCTTGTTTAACATACATATTTACTAGGAGTCTCCAAGCCAGATGGCTCATAAAAATACCCGCTCTGATGCAGAGTAATATTCATTTTCTTCTTTAGACTCATCATCTCTCTGAACTTCTTCCTTTCTACCTGTCGATTGATATCGCACTAGAATTCCTGAAAGTACAATCTCTTGAACTTGTTCTATCTTCATATGTTCTTCTGTTTTTTCATTTCTTCTGCAAACCTTCCTGTATCTAGAAATTTCCTTTTTCCTTGTAGATTTGTCTTCATCTCGAACTATTGTCGATCTTGAGATCTCTAGGACCTTGTCTTTGTTCACCTGTTCTTCTTGTTTTCTTTTCCATAGTTTCTTATATTTGATATTAGTGTTCTCTTTCATGGAAGTATCAATCATGCTTCTACAATCACGAGCTATGTATCCATAGTTATGGCATTTGTAAAATTCAATGTTATGTGGGGGCACATAAGCATTTCTTGCTTGAACATTTATTCCATAAGCCCTACACTCTGCAACCTTATGTCCAAAGTTAGTACAATAAAAACAATGACCATAAAAGAAATTTACATACCTGGGAGTGAATGATCTTCTTTGTTGTGTAGTCCTTCTGAATTCTTGCCTCGGTTGATCATGATCTTCTCTTCTATGGATCTTTTCATCATGGTTGAAGTTTCTTTGTTTCCTGAATGTGGTAGGTCTTGTTGAAGATGTATCTCTATTATACTCATTCTTCTTTGATTATTGTTGACCATGATTCGTTCCTTTGAGTACTTATGCATAACTCTTACTCTTTTCTTCATTCTTCTTTTCTCGAAACCTGAAATGCTTCTCTTCATTCTCTACTGCTAATGTGGATGTTTCTGTCTCTTCAACATTCTTGCCGAGCTTGACAACTTTGGATCTCAATGTGACAACTTATTCTTCAATATTTTCAACATCTTCTTCTTTCTTCATCATCTGAATCTTCATGACTTCTTTTGTTTTCTCTGCTTCTTCAAGTTGGATCTTCAAGGAGATGATTTCATTTTCAAGTCTTCTTTCTTCTTGCCCAAATTCTGCTTCAAGTTGATTTAAGTCTTCAGTTCTTTCCTTAAGATGGTCTATCAAAATATTCTCTCTCTTTTTTGCTTCCTTTATTTCGGTTTCCAAACACTGTTTCTCTTTCATTGCTTCCTTTCTTAGTGCTTTTATTTCAATTTCCAAACATTGCTTCTGTTCCATTTGAATTTTGAATGTTTCTTCAATATTTATGGCTTCTTCTAGCTGAGCTTTTAGTTTCACGATGACCTGTTGGGCTTCTTCGAAACTTTCTTGAGAATTCTTCTTGACTAATTGTTCCTCAAGTGACTAGTTCTTCTTCATTTATTTTGTTAGTTCATCTATAGCATGTATTAGTATTTCTTCACGATCCTTTTCTTTTTCATTCTTCAAATAAGGGCATTCAATTTCAATATGTTCGTTTTCTTCACAAGTAAAGCAAAAGAACTCACTTATGTCGATTTCACACTCTTCTTCTTCTTAATCTATTTAACATAATGAGCATCTTTCTTCTTGTTATGTACCTACATCTTCTTTAGAATTATATGGCTCTGTTATGGGAAATTCCTCAAAGTAGAGATTATGTGGCTTATCCCAAATTTCTTTACTTGATGAACACTTTCCCACTTTGTCTTTTACTCAATCAGGCAATCCTTCCAAGATAAAATCCATGGTTATTTTTTTGTTCCTTTTCAATTCCTTCTTGGCTGCAGTATTTGGTTTCTTTGTAGCATTGTATTCTGTAAAAACTGAGTACCAAACATCATATCCATGTGCTTGTAAAAATACCTTCATCCTGCAAATCCACAATTCATACTTCAAACCCTTCTGACCATTGAACATTGGTGCTCCATTCATATTGTACTCCATGATCTACCTTCCAGTGGTTAAATTGTTTCCTTGAAGCAATCGAATCTGACACCAATTGTTGGAATATTGTGTTCTATATTCTCTAGCTGCAACTGGAAGGAGGCTCCAACCTGAAGGAAGATATAACTCCCTGAATTCTTTGGCTCCAACCAGAAGGAGGCTACAACCCCCTGGGTTCTCTGGCTCCAACCAGAAGGTGGCTACAACCACGTAGTTCTCAAGCTCCAACCTAAAGGAATCTCCAACTCTCTGATTCTTCGGCTCCAATCATAAGGAAGCTACAACCTCGTTTCTTTGCCTTGTCCAACCGCCCTGTAATATAAGTGTAGACCAACTGTCACTACCACAATCACTTCCACTTTCATTGTCATTGTCACTATCATATCAACCATTGTCACAACAACCTGTCCATCCAATTATTGTCTCATCCACGAAACCAGATCCACTCTCACTCGCATGCAACCCATGCCAACATCACCAAGAGAATATCTCAAACCATATGCTCAAAAATGCCAACACATGCCTCTACCAAGCATGTACCAAGATCATCACATGCCATCACAAGATATGTGTCTCAACCAAGTACCAACATGTACCATCTATCAACCATGCATCGACATGTAACTCAACCTATACCATCAACCATGTACCACAACATGTACCACAACAAGTGCATCAACCATGCATCAATACCTGTACCTAATTGTGCATTAACCATGCACCTCAACCTATACCAAACTGTGCATCAACCATGCACCATAACAAGTGTCTCAACCATATACCATATCATGCCATACACCATTTGCCAATAAACCAAGATATGAATCAGCAATGTATCTCACCAAGTAGACCTCAACCAACATGTACCATGCATCCAATAATATGCCTCAAGTCATAAACCAAATCTCACAAACACATGCCTCAAGCATCCTCCTCAATATCACCAAGATGTATCCTCATAACAAAATATACCGAGCCTCAAGTATGCACCATAACATGTAACCAAACCATACACCAATATATCCAATGATGCTTCTAATCAATGTATCATAACATCACCAAGATGCACCATATCACATATTATAATTACCATGCATGTACCATAACACCATAACCATAACCCTTAAGACTTACCTCTCATCTTGTAGCTGACCTGCTATACTATAAAATGACTTGTAACTCTTCCACAATCCTTAGCAACATGGTACCAACATCCCTTCACAACCTTTCACAAGTCCTTTATATATATGTGTGTGTGTGTGTGTGTGTGTGTGACTTGCTCTTCTACAATCCACAGAGATCCACGCTTTCCTCCACTACAACCCACGTATATCCGCGCCATGATGACCTGTAACCTGTGGATACCTCAGAAACTAGGGTTAATCAAACTAGTTCCAACTTCGAGACTTTCACCTTCAAACTTCCTTTGCAACCTCAGAATAATGTTGTCACAAGATAGATATTCAATTGTAAGTGTGTGAGTGTACTTGTTAATGAATCCTTTAGGTGTATTTATAATTTTTCATAGTAACTTCTCTCCTTACTTTAGGTTTTTCTTGTTGCAACCACTTTACCCTTTGACTAAGACTTGTAACCAACTAGGGGCTTCTTGAGCACTCTTTGGGGCTTCCAACTTTACAAGGCCATATATCCCTAATTGTGAGGAACCATGTGGCATTCCACATATCACCGAAAATGAAACGAGGTGTATTATCCATATATGATAGTCTTACCTTCAATTTCACTCTCCTTCATGTCCATCTTCCTTAATCAACTTTGGGTCCCATAACCACACCTCTGGGGCTACATGTAGACTACATCAAATGTACCCAACTAACTCACCATCAATCTCGATCATACAAATGTCAATCAACTTTCCAACATATATGGTCCTCTCCAAGGGTTGACATCAATCTCTAAGGGTTAACATCAATCTCCAAGATCACTCTCTAAGGCTTGACATCAATGACAAACAACTATCCAAACCAACAAATTATATTGTTTAGTTTGTGTGTAAGTTTATGTTTAATGTTTGCAAATTTATATCAATATATTCTAAAAATTAGTATAATTATATTATAAAAGTGGTTTAAATTATTGTTTGAAAGGTGTAAATGACACCTATCGACGTATATCAACCACTTTTTATGTGGTTGTGCTAGTTATATTATTATGTTGACTAGTGTAGTTGCATCAAATTTCTAATACAACATATAATCGTTCTTTTTTAAAAGAAAAATGTAACTACCTTATTTTATAATGTAAATACTAGACCACAACATGAACATATGTTCAAAGATATCATATTTATGTGTATTCCAGTGTGAAGTGAGCACTTAAGCTCTTATCTTTCTATCTATGATTTCAAAGGTCTGTTTGATCTCAAAAGGAAAATATATAGTGAAAAGTTGCATTGAATTCCCTCTGCCAATAGAAAGATAGATATGATATAAAGGTTGGTGCAAGTTAATGCCTCCCTCTCCTAGCATGTTAGTTGCAATGGAAATCTAGAAAAACAACAATTTGTTGAAAGGAAAAATTATTCTAGGTACATGCACAACTTATTAGAATATGGTGTAAAATAATGCAACATAGAAAATTCAAAGTTAGCGCCCCACTTGTTCATTTCTTGTCAATACGTTAAACAAGTCCTAATTTTTATTAATATTTATATTGGTTTCTCAAATTCCCAGGATAGCTCAACTCTTGTCAATTGACTCAAGAATTGGCTATCCAACCAGGAGGTTCACCCCTTTGAAGGCTTGCCTTGTATGTTTTTCAATATCATTTGGTGGATTCAAAATGTTAGGATCTTCAAAGATGAAGTAATACATGTTGAATTCGTCGCAGGTTTGATCACCAAGATAGACAAGGAGTTTAAGATTGATTTTAAAGTTAAGAAACATCGTTCCCAACCTCATTTCAAAGATCCCCTGGGGATTTTTCGATGGCGCCTCTCAAAGGAATCCCCCTCAATGTGGCATTGGAGTAGTTCATCACTTCATGTTAAACCACTTCATTCATATTAGATATTCGCCTGGTAGAGGTTGGAATACCATATTTGAGTTCATTGCACTATAGACAATGCTCGAATTCGTAAGAAGAAAGGGTATTAAGAAATTGCATATGATTGACGATTCAAATTGGTGGTGGATTGGGTAAATGGAAAAGTATTGGTTCCATATATTCGTCATAAATTTCTTTTGCGAGATATTTGTCAAGCACTGGGTGCGTTGGAGTGGCACTCATGCCACCACATTCTTCGAGAGTTAAACGAAAAATTGGATGCTCTTTCAAAGGGGGAATTGGCACTCCCTGCTGGCGCATGTGAAATATATGAATTTTGTGATGGCGAGGAGTCGGTCTCTATGGAATTCCAGTTGTAGAAATTTGTCTCCAGTACCAGTTTTAGCACACATGCGTTCATGCACAGCTTCTTACAATTTCTAAATTCAGTGAACTTCCTATATTGCTTCCACGCAAGCAGAATCAACCTAGAATGTATAGATTGGAGAATTTTGTTGTAGAACTATTCTAATGCTAACTTCCTTGTGATCTTGTTTGTTGTATCTCAGATATTTTGGAGAAAAATGTAGGGGACTAATTATGATTTTGTATTTTTATTTTTGGAGGAGAACGTTTTGGATCCTCATGAAGTTCCATCTGAACATCAACACACATATTCTCCCTGAAATACAAAGATTTTTTTCTTAAGGTAAAAATGCAACATAGGAAATTGAATTTGCTTCTAGAATATATGATTTTTATTTATGGAAAATTTGTATAACTTAGAAAAAAACATGTTCTTTTAACATGGTATGTTATTCTTTCTCTAAAATATAGCGCATGTATTCACATTAATACATTAGTTGAGTATCTGTATGGAAAAATTTCTTGAAATAATTTTTTTTGAAAGTTGTAGAGAACAATAGATTGTTATGTACCACTTTTTTGCATATTGTTTCATGTTAATTTTATGTATTTTTAAAGTCAATAAAGTCGGTGAAGCCTTGGAAATATGAGGTTAAGTAGTCAGAATGGCTTTGAGAGTCTTAACATAATCAATTGATTTAAGTCAAAATATTTTTTTTGAAATTTTTAAAAGTTTTGTTAATTTGATATTGACTCTGGATGTAAATATTAATACGATATGATATAATCAACACACAAGGTTTTTGTAGGTCTAGGGTTCCTCAATGGACAGGGAAGAGGAAATCATAGACTATTATGAAGACACCTTAGAAAAGTGCTCCATCTTTGTCAAAGGCCCTCCTAGTGTACCTCATCTAGGTGATGGTTTTGGCCAAAATTCAAGAAGGAACATTAGGGAACGTGATATGCACCAAACAAACTATACATTTTTGGATAGGAAATCAATCTTGGAGGACCATACTAGTAGTAAGCAAGGTATTGTTCAATCTAGACATATATGATTTGGGATTCCTCAATAACCATTTTAGACAAGTAAAATAACTGACAACCTGGGGAACTATTTTTAGTGCACCCAAGGATGTGAACTCAAACCCTTTGTACCTTCTCCATGGTACCTATTTTGACAAAGGTGATTGAAAGCTTTCACAATAGGAGGATGCAACATTCATGAAATATATCAATTGTTTCAATGGTTTGCTAGAAGGAACCCATGAATATGAAATTTTTATGCTTGGAGAACTGGGTGGCAAGGAACGCTCTGAACTATATACCCTCAACCCCAATATTCTAGGGAAGAGCAACTCCATGGTGAAGAGGAAGGATATTTCATTAACAAACTTTTATCCACGAGCCAAGAAATGCATAAAAATTGGCCAATATCAATTTGGTGCAAGGTGAAGACATCATGATGAACCCAATAGTAGGGATGGAAAATAAAGCTTACATGGGCATGTTTTATGGTTTCTTCATATTAGAACCCAACCTTAAGGAATGGATGTAGTAAATATGGAAGCCACAACATGGATATTATTTCGAATACCATATCTTAGTGAGAAGGTGGTCGAATTTTATATTTCAAATGGATGAAGATGTAGCTTGGATATTAGGTAGGCACTGGTGGTGGAACAATGCACTCCCATCATTGCAAAGGTGGAGCCCATGCCTCGATCCAAGGGTAGAGAGATTGTTTATTCAAATGACATGGATCAAATTATTTATATTACCATTGAAATTTTGGTGTATGGAAGTTCTCAAGGAGACAAGGAACTCAATTACTCCTTCATGGAAGCTGATAAAAATTTCAAAATCTCAAGCCATCACTCGATAACACATATCCTTATGGAGGTCAAATTGAGAGATGGATTGGTAGATCAAATATATTTGGAGGTTCAAGGAGAGATTTATTATCAAGCCCTACATTATGTTAGAGTCATATTTCTCTATGCATGTTGTCACACTTATAGCCATGTAGCTAGTGATTGTAAGCTCAAATTCATGAAGCTTGGAAGAGGAAGGATATTGAAATAGTCCCATCAATTCAAGGGAATCCCTCATCTTTTTAGAAGTACAAAATAGTATGTGAGACAAATCTTGGTCAAGGGAATGAGAGGTCATAGATGGAATCCCATGTAGTTCAAGGTTCTTGTCTTACATATCCTATATGGACATAAGACATAACACCATAAGTAGAAGACCTGCATAATAAGATCCCCATGAAATCACAACCTTTTGTTGAATCAAGTAACTCATTGTCATCTTCACCAGACTCGGTGTGTTATGGGAGAAATTGTCAAGGTCTAGAC
>SNQJ01S0005074.1:159751-170298 GCA_010110895.2 Picea sitchensis
CAATAGAGGTTAGATTTGGGGAAGTGTTGTCAGAATAGACCCACTAACTTATTTATTTTTGAACATATTGGAGGAAGTAGGTTTGGTAGATGTAGAACCTCCAAATCTAGTCCCTATTTGGAGGAATTAGAGGACTGGTGAGGGGGTGGATAAGAGGTTAGGTAGATTTTTGATGTCACACCCCCTTATTAGTGATCAATTTAGAATAAGAACATGGGTGGAAATAGGTGTTGAATTTGATCACCATCTAGTTCTTCTGTAGTTAGTAGAGGAAGAGAGCAAACCTTCAATCCCATTCAAATTCAATTCTAATAGGTTATAAGAGGAAGATTTTATCAGTCTACTCAAATATGTGTGGAAACACTATGATACCTCCTTGAGAGAATCAACTAGCATTCAATTTTCATCTAACCTCAAAGAAGATTGTTTCATCTTGGGCCTATTCCAAGAGAATGAAAGATGACCAAGAAATCATTGTAGTGGAGGCAAGTATTATAGACATGTATAAGGAATAAATGATTAGATGTATAGAATAAGAGTAAAAAACAAATTTAAAATCTATAGAATAGAAAAAGGAGAAAATATTTGGCAAAAAAGGAAGCCTTGTGGAGACTAAAGAGCCGAAATGTATGGCTCACACAAAGCAATGAGAATACAAATTTTTACCATAATGTTACCAACCATAAGAAAAAAATTCACACTATATGGGATATGGAGAGAGAAGACATGATAAAGCTAACATCTTTAAGGAAATTATCGAGCTAAGAGAAGAAGCTCACTTTGAGGAGATCTACAAGGAGGATGATAAAAGTAAATATAACTGAGGTTTTCAAGATGGCTTATTTCTTTCCCAACATTGTGGGAGAGGAAAACAATGAGAAACCACTGTAATCAATAACAAAGGAATAATTACAAATAATTTTGCATAGTTTCCAAAAGGAAAAAATCCCTGGCCCAAATAGTTGGACAATTTAATTTTTTCTTAGCTTTTATGAACTCTTGGAAGATGATTTGTTAAGGATTGTCGAGGAATCCATAAGCATGGGTGCATTCAATTCCACCTTTTTGTCACTAATACCAAATAAAGAAAAACTTGAATCCTTTTATAATTTTAGGCCCATCTCACTATGAAATTATATATATCTACACACACACAAGACCATAGCTAAAGTCATAACCCTGAGGGTAATTTTTTCATAGGTGAATCCACTCCCTTAGAGAAATTTGGGTTTCTTATGGGGAGACAAATTCACAATGCTATTGGGGTATCTTGAGAAGGGTTGCACTCTATCAAAACCAAGAACTCCCAGCTATGGTGTTGATGTTGGACCTCGAAGGAATTTGATAGAGAAAATTGGCTCTATTAAAGCTTGTGCCTATTCATATCAGTTTTAGTGTTCATATGGTCAATTGCACAATGAAATACCTCATATTGGCCTCTGTTGCAATCTTAATCAACGGTTAGCCTCTATTTTCTTTAGACTGACTAGAGGGCTTAGGCATGGCTTCCCTCCTGCACCCATGTTATTTCTAATTATAGTATAAGGTATCGACAAAGTTATAATAGAGGCAAACTGGATTGGTAATATGAAAGGTATAAACATTGGAAGACCCATGTACTTCACCCATTTACTTTTTGTTGATGATGTTTTGATCTTTTGTGATGGATCATGGGGAGATGTTAATAAATTGAAAGAAATTCTAGATCTTGATTGCTTTTCTATAGGTATGAAAGTCAATATGAAAAAATCCCCCATTTTCTTTAATGGTATAGAGGAGAATTGTATCATACTCTCTCTTTATCTCTTTTCATTTAACTATTATGACCTACATGAAAGATTTAAATATATAGGTTTTTTCATAAAACCAAATGATTATTTCTTGACTAGGTGGAAAAGAGGATACATCTATGGTCAACGGATGGCTATCTAAAGGTGGTAGATTAGTGCTTGTCAAATCAGTGTTGGAAGCAATCCTTATTTATTGGCACACCCGAGACTGTATCCCAAAGGGAATATTAGAGAAAAACAAGAAAATAAGCTTTAGATGAAGGCATTCCCTTGGTGAATGGAAAGGAATTAACAAACCAAAAGAATAGGGAGGATGGGACAAAAAAACATCTACTTTTTTAGGAAGGCACTAGCAGCCAAGAGTGTGTGGACAGTAATAGCCAAGGATGGACTTTGGTATTGGATTCTTATTAAAAAATAAATAGATACAAATTCAATAGAAGAATGGATTAGGATACCAACCAAGCCTATTAACAATGTATCCATAGTATGGAAAGCAATCGTACTAGCCTTTCCTTTGATAGGGAACTGACTAGCTTGGAGAGTTGGCAATTGGGAAAAGGTTAGGACATGAATAAATCCTTGGGAGGGTAGCGATGTTGATTTTAAACTCAACAAAGCTATGATTAACATGCTTCATAGAGAAGGCATTTATAACTTGGCTCGAGTAGATTCATTGAAGACTTCTAGTATATGGAAACAAGAATGGAAGATGGCTAAGCATATAGATCTAGAAGGATAAGAAAAGGACTAGCAGGAAGCATATGTAGACAAGATAAAATTAAGTCACATATGCATTAAAGACACAAAAGATGAACTTGTCTAGTTTAAGGATCATGTGCTATGAGTTTATACCCATAAACTAGTCTACAAAACAATGTATCTGTTAGGATATTTAGACACTTAGCAGTTAGTTAAGATCTACTTGGTCTAATGTGTCGTTAGGTAAAAGTGTGTTTCTTTAGTATGCATTTGTAGTTAGGAAATCCGATAGTCACGATATGTTCCCGGCATAGAGTGATCTGATGGTTCATATTCTCCTCGATCTTAATGGCCATTGAATAGTTGATTAACACTCGATTGGTCCATGATCTCTATTTAAAGAGCATGGAAGGTCATTTGTCGATGATCGATTGTGAGAAACTCTCTTGTAAAATCTCTCTATAATTTTTTTCTTTTGCATTAATAAACTGCTCCAAGTGGCCACGTTGGTTGGGGTTGTGGATGTTTCCCCATAGGGGTTTTACCACGTCAAAACATTGGTGTGTTTATCTTTGATATGGTTGTGTGAGTGGTTATTGAAGGTGTTTGTCCTATGTTGCAATACCTGTGTTGTCAAACAATATCCTCATGATAGGTCATACAAGATTTAATGGTGGTGGAAGGCTATCTAAAAACTTAGAGCTCCATAAATGTCTATGTTAGGGTCCTAACCTCCCTAACCCCTCAAGTAGATAGAATAATATGTTTTTCTATGTAATAAAGGCCATCATTAGTAAATAAGGCCTATGTAATAATGTGAACACAACTAATGTAACAATACTTACTATAAGGTTATGCCTCTAGAAAGTTCTTCCTCTAGAATGTTCTCAAGAAGATAGAAGTAGTATATATAGAGGTAGAAAGCATTGAAAATCTTGTCTTGTTTAATCATTTGTACTTGAGATATACTATGTTGGAGGTTTCCCCCTTGAAGAGGCAAGTGAACATTATTCTCAAAATAATAAAGGTATTATCTTTTGGATTCATATTGTCATTATGCTCATCGTTCCATTTCTTTCTTCTAACTATTTTGATAATGATCATGCTTCTACTCTGCATATTTCCTTCTGGTACCTTACAAGTCGTATCAAAGCTCTTTCCTTGGTAGTTTTTTAGAATTTTTTTTCAATCTAGATACGTTTTATGACGTTTATAAAGCACAATGATCTGTCGTTAAGTGGGTAAATTGTGATTGGGGGAAAATACACACTGGAACTATGCATTGTTTCACCTTGCTCGAAACCCCTGTAACCCTTGTTGGTACCCCTTCGAGTAGTACCACATTAGACAACCCTTGTACATGGACTTTCACTAATTCCATGTACCCTTGGGTATATCGGGAGTCCTATAGGTATTCTAAAACTATCTGTAGCTCATCCATTCGACTGCCTGGGTAAACGAGTAGTATGGCTAAGAGTACGACTAACCCTCCTTAGTTAAATCCCTGAGATATTTGGCCAAGTACTAATGTTGGACCCCACAAGTATATAAGAGAGCTAAAGTGCAAGGCACTCCCTTGTCCTTAGGAACCCTCAAAACCCTAATCCTTGTTGCTATAATAGAACATGACAGAAACAGTGTTGAAATTTTGCACACCCAGTGTGGGCAACCCTGCTTCTTGCATCCAGGTTGCAAAATTCCTACACAATCTTTAATATTAAAAATCTAGGCATTTTATCACCGTAGTATTATTCAGACATGAGTATAACTCTTCAGAAGTAAAAATTAAAAAAAGGAAGAAGAGTATAAGTGGACTCATCGATGCACTAATTTGGAACCTATCTCACTAGTTTCCTCTCCTTGCACTTATCGTAGTGGTACCCCTCTTTCATAAGCCTTTTTATGTGGACCCACCTACACTCTCCAACACCCTTATTTGGGAATTATCTCACTAGACTCCTTGAGTCGAGCTAATCATAGTGGTATCCCTATTTCATAAGCCTTTTGTGTGGACCCACCATCCCTCTTACTACCTGCCTATCTCCTTTGATGGCCACCCACAACCAAGACTTTGAAAACAAATTGTCTTCCCTAGAATAATCCTTGAAGCAGACCAATGAAAATTTGAATCGAGTTACTTCTAAAATTTCTACCATTAATTATAGGCTTGCCAACCTTGACCAAATCAATGAAAATTTGAAGTCCCCAACAACACTTGTTACTCAACTCAAGGACCCTCCTTTCTCAAAACAACATGTACACCAAGAGGGAATTGAATCATCACACTCCATGGCCTTTCATTCTAACCCCTTTTCTCATGACATACATCTTCCTAAAGTTAAGGTGAATAAATTTGATGGCTCGAACCCCACGAGATGTGTCACTCAAATGGAACATTATTTCTCATTCCACGGCATCATCGATGACTTAATCAAGCTTCATGTCAATGTCCTCTATCTAGATCCAGAATGATAGCAACCATAGCAATGATGTAAAAATTCCCACCAAGGTTATATTTCTTGGACCCGATTTGTTGTAGATATTTATGATCTCTTTGACATAGACACTCATCATTTGGGATATTTGACCAAGCTTAAATAGTTTGGTACATTTGAAGACAACATCACTGCTTTGGAGCAATTGGATTTCTGCACAGAACATATGTGAGACACCTTCTTCTATGAATGCTTTATTAGTGGCCTCAAGGACGACATCTAGACTCACGCTCTAATGGCTCGCCCTCAGACCGAGCTTGAAGCCACTCACTGAGCCAAGGAAGCACAACAGGTGCTCACTAATGAAATAAAAAATCCATCCTTTATTCCGCATTCCCACCCCACCAATCCAGCTCCTCCTTCCCCTCCTCTTAAGGTCCATAAATTAACCATAGCGTAAATGGTTGAACAAAAATTTAAGGGTCTCTACTACAATTCTGATGAAAAATATTTCCAGGGCACAAATGTAGGGAGAAAAATCTTTTTATGGCCATTTATGAGGACATTTTTTAAGATGAAGGTGATGTCTCCCCTCCTGAATCACTACCCAAGCCAATGATACTAGTCCACATTTTGATCCAACTAAGGTCGAACCTCTCATCTCTTTTCATGCTCTCAAGGGTATCTCAACTCCTCAAACCATTAAATTATTTTTCTATATCAAGCATCAAAAAGTCATTATCCTCATCGAAAGTGGCAACGCCCATAATTTAATACATTGTCGAATTGCTCAAGAGACCCATTGCTATATTCATGCAATCATTTTCTTTCAAATCATGATTGCTAATGGTGGTTCCA
This sequence comes from Picea sitchensis, assembly GCA_010110895.2. Classification (NCBI taxonomy): domain Eukaryota; kingdom Viridiplantae; phylum Streptophyta; class Pinopsida; order Pinales; family Pinaceae; genus Picea; species Picea sitchensis. The sequence goes on from SNQJ01S0005074.1 coordinate 165,537, forward strand.
TGAAATGTGGGGGTCATTGTGAAAATGTGCACTTGCAAATTGGTGATTATTCTTTGAAATCCCACATGTTTGACATTGAAATGGGGATTGCGACATTATTATAGGTTTTGAATGATTACGCATTGTCATCCCTATCACCATGGAATTCAAGGCATTATACATGAGCTGCCAACAGGATGGGCATCACTGCAAGTTTCAAGGCATCACGGCAGGTTCCCTTGAGATTTTGAGTTCACATCGAATGGAAAAACTCCTAAAAAAGGGTCATTATGGCATTATTTCCTAGTTCCCTACCATTCAAGCAGTTGAGACTCCCTCCCCAATTGTTCATCCTGGCATGCAACTTATCATCTCCATATATCACTTCATTTTTTAAAACCCCCAAGGACTCCCACCCTCTGGTGGTCCACATGATCATTCCATCCCACTTATCCCTGGTAGTCTCCCTCGCAATGTTCACCCTTATCGCCACTCATTTTCTTAGAAAAATGAGATGGAGAAAATTGTTCAAGAATTGTTAGATGTGTGTGTCATATTCCCTAGTACAATCCCTTATTCATCTTCCACGATCATGGTCCTCATGAAAGAAGGTACTTGGCGCATGTGTCCTGATTTTCAATATCTCAACAAAATTACAATCAAATATAAATTTCCCATTCCCATCATTGATGACCTTTTGGATGAATTGATCGGTGCTCAATTCTTTACCAAACTTGATCTGCATTATGTATACCACTAGATTCACATAAATGAGGCCAATAGTCCCAATACTGCCTTTCGTACTCATGAAGGCCATTAAGAGTTCTTGGTCATGCCCTTTGGCTTGATTAATGCACCCTCCACTTTCCAAAGTCTCATGAATCATGTCTTCTGCCCCTTTCTTTTGTACTGGTCTTCTTTGATGATATCCTCATTTACAGTAAAAATTGGCAAGCCCATCTTTCCCATGTGGATCAGGTCTTGCACTTACTTTCTCGACATCAACTCTTTCTCAAATGGTCCAAATGTGCCTTTGGGGATTTAGAAGTAGAATACTCGGGCCATATTTTTGGTAAGGATGGTGTCCAAGTGGATCCTAATAAAATTGAATCTATGTGGGATTGGCCCCGCCCAAAGACTCTTAAAAATTTGTGAGGTTTCCTTGGTTTAAATCGATACTATCATAAGTTCATCCATAATTATGGAAAAATTGTAGCTTCGTTCACTTCCCTCCTTAAGAAAAATTCTTTCAGTTGGAATGTGGTCGCTGCTCAATCCTTCCAAGCTTTGAAAGAGGTTGTGTACAACTCCAGTACTAGCCCTACTCAACTTCACAAAAACTTTTGTCTTGGAATGTGACACCTCTGGGATGTTAGAAAATAACAGGTGTGCTCATTTAACCATAGACAATATAGCAATATTGCCACCCAACCATAGGCCGAAGCCACCCCCGAGCACCTTAACCTTGATAGAGAGAATAATTCTGGAAGCAAACCCTAGATCCAATAGCCAATCAATGTAGCGTACCTGTCTCCAGAGCTAGCGCACAAGGCAGAAATTCTGGAAGCAAACCCTAGATCCAATAGCCAATCAATGTAGCATACCTCTCTCCAGAGCTAGCGCACAAGGCAAAAATTCCAAACCATAACTAAGAGAAAGTACAAGCCTAAAACCGAAAATACTAGTTGCAGTAGTTGCAGCTACAACTACTCTCCAAACTTGCGCACTTACTAAATTTCTGTCGTTGCGAGATGTGTGTGCTAAATGAGCTCTAGAACTCTATATTTATACTATTCCTTCTTAGTTGTTTGGGCCGACTTCTCTTCCTGGGGGCTAAAACTCAATATTAAATTAATATCTTTAGCCGACTTTTCTTCTAGGGTTATGTCCAATGCTTTAGGGTTTCTTCTTGCTTCCCGAAATATTCTATTCTTGTTAGGGTTACACATGGAGGTTTAATACCTCCTGCAACTACCATAATATCAACACTCCCTCTTAGATAGGGAGGTATTTAACGGTAATGGTCTTGAGAACAAACATACCATTCAATGGGTAGCATCATCATATCCACACAGGCTATCTCATTATCAAATCACGAGCACCATCATCACTATCAGTATCATCTGATAGCATCAATTGTATCATCTCTCAAAGTCATACTCCATCTGAGTAATTAGGCATGATGATGGATAAGTCACTCACTCCACAGAGTGATACAAGAACCATTCTTCTAATCCCAACACATGTCCTAGAAGAATAACTATTCCAACAGATGCTGGAAGCCACGCCATGGGCTATAAGGACTATTCTTCTAGTCCAAACATACGTCCTAAAAGAGTAAATGTATTGGATCATTTTCCGCCTGGAGAATGTCTGTCCACCAGCACACTAACTATCCATATAGTTGATAATCATTTCCAACACTACTGATAGTCTTCATGGCAATCAAAAAACTGCCATTCAATAGAACACAACTATGTCTATCCATAGTAGTACACAACTACTATCCAGTGGTACACAAGCACACCAAGTAGCACAAGGCTATTTAATTAGTGACGCATAGTCACAACCAGTGGAACACATCCACCACAATAGCATACATTTATTTTCCAGAGACATACAGTCTCCACAACAATCATATCATCTGATATCAACCTGCATAAAACAATACCATGATATAAACTAAGTCATCTGGGTCATTCTTCCACTCACATCTATGAGATCTAGAAGAGAATGTTCCCTCAGAAGGTAAAACATCAGTCATTGGATATCTCGACTATTCTTCTCAAGCATAGAATAATAATTGTCTATGATTTATTAGCCTGGACCATTCACCTAACTGGGCCATTCCTCTCGCACTAATCATAGTGTAACCTGGGGAGAATGAGTCAACCCTAGGGAATGCCTGTCCCTAATTGTTGAACCTCGACCATACACCTAACTAGGCCATTCCTTCATCACTAATCATAGTGCAACCTGGATAGAATGAGTCTACCCTAGGGAATGATTGTCCGGGCCATTTTCTAATGGAAATGACAGTCTTGCACCAACCTCCAAAACGGTCGACCATTCTTCGAAACTTCTCACAACTATGAACTTCGAAAGAATGACTGCCTGACGAGGCAGACCATTCTACTTGACCACTACTTAGAGTGACTGCCAAGAAGAATGAATGTCCTAGACCATTCCCCCATACTGGCCATAAGGGGAATCGTTGTCTATGGTACATCAACAATCTATCAGACCATTTTCATTATGAAAATGACTTTCCGATATGGACCATTTTCCGAACTGGAAAATGCATGTTCGTAAAAAATCTCAAACCACTTTCTGAAATGGAAAGGAACTGCTCATCCTGGACCATTTTCAAACTAAAAAATGACTGTCCATAAATCAATAACACATCAGTGCTCCCTCCCAACCTGGGAGTAATCTCTTCCTTTTTCAATAAGGAAGTCATCTCAATGAGCCCCAACTTGTCTCTTGAGTACGAAAACTTTTCATCTTGGGCAGAGGATTTTACCAAAATATTTGTTATCTTCTCATCTGTGGAGATATATTGGAGAACCACTTCTCTTTTCTGGACTTCATCACGAAGAATGTAATGCTTGATCTCAATGTACTTCGATCTATCATGGAACACTAGTTTTCTCTGAATGCTTCATATATCTCTAATCATTACAATATATCATGGTCGATTTCAACACTTATGTTTCCTGCTAGCACATGACGTCATGGCAAGGCTCAAACTAGAATATATCCAAGTATTACTTCTTCTGTCATCATGAGGATTTTCACCATTCTGATACACTACTTCTAAGTAACTATTCGGATACACTATCTTTGTCATAGAAATTTTTCACCATGCTTCTGTTGTATATGAGATACTCTGCATCAAGTTGTTTGAATCCATACAAGGTCTTCTTATATCTGCATACATGGGTCTCCTTCTGGTATAAGCCTCTTTCTCACTTGCTTTATTGGGAAGAAAAGTCTTTTACATGTAAATTCCAATCCATGGAGACTACAAGAGGTATATTTGGAACAAGTTGTTGTCGTAGTCTTCTCCCTCCTTCTAGAAGAATCTCTTAATCTTGCAATGCTTCCATTCACAAGTCTTTTTAACATTTTCTTACATACACTATTCTTTTTCATAACTTCCATTTATTGTGCTCTATTTCTTCTTAGTGGGTTCAAACCAAGCTGGTAGTCTTGTGATTCTTGGCATAATAACTGGTTGTTCCTATTTTTCTTTCTTTCTTGGAATCTTCATGTTCTTCCTCATGTCTCTCTTTATATCTTGGGTCTATGGGGTCTTCTATATGCCCTAAAGATTCCAACTTCTTCCTTTCATCATAGGATCATGGATGTAGATGAACAACCAAGGATACTTTAAGGCTTCTTTTCAAAGAAGACTTCTTCTAGACTCAAACTAAACATGTGTTGCTTATCATGGCTGCTACTTTCAATTGGAACATGGACATATACTTCATAATCCTCAATGGATCATATCATTTAGGATTATCTATCTCCTAATCCTTGCTTCATGCATGAATGAATGATCTTCTTTTGGAATTTCGTAATCAGCTCCCTCCATCTAAGAGAGTCCACGCTTTTGTCTGCATCCTTATTGCCTTCTACAAAGTGTCACAAGTATTTTTCTAATTTCCTCTTGATTGTTAACTTCTTTATGTTTTGACTTCTTCTAGGTATCTTCAAGTTTGATTTTGATTCCATCTTATCTAGCAGTTGTTACTTATATAATAGCTTCCACGGGAATGGT
>SNQJ01S0005074.1:178284-205847 GCA_010110895.2 Picea sitchensis
TCTCTTAGTGGGTATGTATACTATGTATAATTTGTTGATGACTATTCTCGCAAGACTTGGGTTTACTTCTTGAAATCAAAAGATGAAGTGTTTGGGAAATTCAAGGAATTCAAAGCCTCGATAGAGAATCTTGCTAAAAGAAAAATCAAGATACTCATGTCAGATAATGGAGGAGAATATACCTCAAAAGAGTTTATAAGATTTTGCATAGATGTCGGGATTAAGAGGGAGCTCACCACTCCCTACAAACCTCAACAAAATAGTGTAGCAGAAAGAAAGAACATAACTATAATTGAAGCAGTGAAGACTATAATCCATGTTCAAGATCTTCCAATGCACTTATGGGCAGGAGCGGCAAGAACAACATTGTATGTACAAAACAGATTATCCCATAGTGCACGGGTTCAAAACCCTCGAAGAAATGTTCTCCGGAAAGAAGCCAAAAGTAAGCCATCTAAAAATATTTGGTTGTCCTGTGTTTGTACACATTCCGAAAGAAAAGAGCACCAAGCTAGACCCTTCAGGAAAGAAAGGAATATTTGTTGGATATTGTGAGGTCTCTAAGGTCTTCAGAATTTACATCCCAGGTTACCATCATATTGAGATCAACAGAGATGTAAACTTTGATGAAGATGCAACACTCAAGAAATCAAGGAGATGTCAGCTTGAAGAAGTATATGAAGAAGAACATGTAACTCCCAGAGTTGCAGAACCAATGAGGGAAGACACAGTTTCCCCCAATGATGAGATTCATGAAGATCATGATATGATAGAATCTCAAGAACCTCCCGAGATGACGATCTCTCACAAGAGAAAGACAGCTTGGGAAAGGGAACTTATTCAAGATGGATATAAGTATGGTGCTCCTGAAGGAACCATGAGATAAGTTAAGAAACCTAAGCCATTCTCCAGTTATATGGCTTTGATGTGTGATCTCATAGAGAAGGGGCCTACTTGCTTTGAAGAAGCCATTCAGAAGAAAGAATGGACATATGCCATGACAGAAGAATATCGATCCATTATAAAGAAAGATGTATGGGAAATAGTTCTCAGACCGAAGAGAAAATATGTGGTATCTTCCAAATGGCTATACAAGATAAAACATGATGTTGATGGAAGTATTGAGAAATATAAAGCAAGATTTGTAGCTCATGGATTTTCTCAAAATGAAGGAATTGATTATAAAGAGACGTTTTCTCTTATATCCAGATACACTTCTATCAGAACCATCATAGCCCTTGCAGCTAAGATGAAGTGGAAGTTACACCAGAGGGATGTGAAAACAACTTTCTTGAATGGTGTCATTGAAGAAGAAGTCTATATAGAACAACCCCAAGGGTTTGAAGTTGAAGACAAAAAGACACATGTATGCAAGTTGAAGAAGTCTCTGTATGGATTGAAGCAAGCTCCTAGAGCTTGGTATGTAAGAATTGGCAGTTTCCTGATGAGCTTGGGCTTTACCAAGAGTAAAGTTGATTCTAACATTTACTTCAAGGTTATGAATGATGAACATGTTATACTGTTGTTGTATGTGGATGACTTATTCTTAATTGGACAAGAAAAGATCATCACTAATTGTAAGAAGAATCTTGTTGCAGAATTTGAGATGAAAGACCTAGGCCTAATGCACTATTTCTTAATTCTTAAGGTTTGGCAGAGCCCAGAGAAGATCTTCCTTAATCAAGGGAAGTATGTAGTTGAAATACTGAAGAGGTTTGATATGTTGGAGTGTAAATCCATGAATACACCCACGGAAACAAAGTTGAAGCTCTTGGTTGATACTTTGTTAGAATTTATTGATGCTACGCTATACAAACATATCATTGGATCGTTGATGTAGCTGACAAACACCGGGCCAGATATATATTTTGTTGTGAACACCTTGAGTCAGTATCTGGTAGAACCCAGACGTGTTCACCTTGTTGTTACAAAACATGTGATGAGATACCTTTATGGTACAATGGACTTTGGTCTCTGCTACAATGGAGATCAAGACTTCAGACTGATTGGTTATACCGATTCAGATTGGGCTAAAAGTGTTTCTAACAGAAAGAGCACTTCAGGATGTTGTTTCAGTCTGGGGTCAGCCATGACTTCATGGAAGAGTAGGAAGCAATCTAGTACTTCTCTCAGCACAACAGAAGCAGAATACATTGTTGCATGTTCTGCCAGTTGTGAAGCCATATGGCTATGAAATTTGTTGACAGGTTTATTTGATCTGGAGATGGAAGCAACCGTGATTCTATGTGATAACCAAAGTTTCATAAAGATGACAGAGAACCCTGTGTTCCATGACAAGTCGAAGCACATAGAAATTTGGTATCACTACATTCGTGATATGGTGCAGAGGGGATCCATAAAGCTCCAATATGTTGGCACAGATGAGTTGGTTGCAAATGTGTTGACCAAGCCTCTGTCTTGTGTAAAGTTTGAGCACTTTCGAGACAAGCTTGGTATAGTCCGAAAGGACCTCCCTTGAAAGGGGGAGGGATGTTGATGATACTATGGTATCCTGACCAATAGCAGGTAGCTCAGTTAGGATTTTATATCCTAGGGGACTGAACATCCCTGGACATATCCCGAAGGTCTGGTAAGGATGGTCTGTCAGAGTACTTGTGCATGTATATGCTAGCTATGGTCAGTAGTGGTAGATCCGTTAGGATTTTTATAATCCTAGGGAATCTTATGATTCCTGGGCAGATCCCGAAGGTCTGGTAAGGACAATATTTCAGAGTACCACGTGGTAGCTCCGTTAGGATTTTATATCCTGGGGAGTCTTATGATTCCTGGGCAGCTCCTTAAGGACTGTCAGAGTACCACAAAATGTTGTAACACCTACCTAATTCTATTACCCTATGATGATGATGATGTTGTTGCTCCAACCTTCGTGCTATGATGATGTTGTTGCTCCAGCCTTCGTGTTGCGATGATGTTGTTGCTCCAACCTTTGTGTTGTGATGATGATGTTGTTGTTATTGATGATGATGATGTATTAGTGTTATACTAATCCATGTTGATGCAGAGGATGATGATGCTACTCCAGCTCCATGCTGTGAATGATGATGAGAAAAAAACTTCCAATGATTTATAGATATGTCAGTTAGTGTTTCAGATGTTGTTGATGTTGTTGCCCTCTCTCTCTCCTGACGATGTTGTAGAATACCCTTCTTGTTAAGGGGGAGTGTTGAAATATTGTAACTGCAAAGAGTATTCTATTTATTATTGAGTCATTATTGATTAAATCAATCACCTTTTGTGGATTGATCATGTCGGGCTTTGTAAATGACCAAAYCCCCTTTTGCAGATTGGTCAAACCCTAATTATATCACGGGAATTAAGAAGTTGGCCCCAAGCCTAATTAAAGTGGTTTTAACCACTAAGTGAAGAAGTTGGCCCTTCCCAGTGAAAAGACACCTCCCTARCACCTACCAACTAATATAAATAAGAGAGGTCGGCGCCTCATTTACTCACTCACTCATTCCACTCAACAAGTGCACAAGTTTGGAGATAGCTGGAGTTGGGAGAAGAAGGAAGAGAGAGGTGCATTGCTCAGTGTTGGATATTCTCTAGTGTTTTGGTTTATTGTCTTGGCATTGTATTGACTATCTATATCAAGGAAGTTTTTGCTGGGTTTTCTCCCCCATGAGGGTTTCCCAGGATAAATGTTGTGTATCTTGTGATCGTGTTTCTCTTAGTGATCCTACCTATGCTATTGTTATCTAGTAAATTGAAACAAAACTTAATAACTTCTCTAAAATTAAAAATACCCAGGGTAAAATGGATCTTGTCGAAGCTTGTAGCTCTATCATGTCACTTATGAGAACACAACCTGGGTGAGGAGGATAACACTTAATCACACAACCACTCAAAATAGATCCAATTGACATAATTCATCATCCTTTATCCATGTTTATAGAAAATTTAATGTTGAAGCATATTTTTTTGTCAAAAGAAGGATTACAATTCGATGTTCGATGTTGGTACAAGGTTATGGAGATAAATCAAAGATGATGCTTTCATTCAAGAAAACCTCTTCTTTGTCCTCGATAAGAGCTCTTTAGATTGTGAAACCTCAAATGATGAACAATTTTGAATTCAGTAATGTGTTACGGTGTATGGAGAGCATTTAGACATATACTTCATTGCTTTTTTTGCTTTTTGAAACAAGGATGCAATGGTTATATCTTTTGTAACAATTTCTTGAACATCTCGTTGTTGTAAAAGGCTTGGTCTTTTGGAAAACTTATGCAAAAGTCAAATCATATAATTTTTTAACAAATCTTGAGGCTTAGATTTGCTTTTATTTTTATTTTTTTTAAATTGTATTTTTTTTTTGAAAGAAAATAAATTGTAATTTTCTTGCATAATAGTTGAAGCACAAACTATCTTTCTTTCATCTCATAAAATATATATGATTTGCTTTTATCAAAAAAATAAATAATAATATAATATTATTTTTACATTCTTCTTTTCTTTATATATTTACTATCTTTCTTTCATCTCATAAAATATATATGATTTGTTTTTTTCAAAAAATAAATTAATATAATATTATTTTTATATTCTTCTTTTCTTTATAGATTAATATGATATACCTAAATTAATTTAACTTCAAATATTTCTCTTCATACTTATTAATTTTACAAATATAAATAGAGTGAGGTGATAGCTCTTTGTCCCTATTAACCATGAAGGTTCATTTGTGTGACTTCCCAAACAATGGATATATTATTATATTGTTAAATAGTATTTTTAAGTTATAATTTTTATTTTATTTTTCTCACGTTCCTAGCTGGGTGGAGAGCTAGCGGTGGAGAAGGAAGCGGAACGTTCTGAATATGCAATCATTATTAAATTAATAATTTATAAAATATTATATATATTAAAATTTTACTTAGAAGGNTCATACTTATTAATTTTACAAATATAAATAGAGTGAGGTGATAGCTCTTTGTCCCTATTAACCATGAAGGTTCATTTGTGTGACTTCCCAAACAATGGATATATTATTATATTGTTAAATAGTATTTTTAAGTTATAATTTTTTTTATTTTTTTTTCTCACGTTCCTAGCTGGGTGGAGAGCTAGCGGTGGAGAAGGAAGCGGAACGTTCTGAATATGCAATCATTATTAAATTAATAATTTATAAAATATTATATATATTAAAATTTTACTTAGAAGGAAGCGAAACTTTGAATATGCAATCATTATTAAATTAATAATTTATAATATATATATATATATATTTTTTTTTCAGAAATTGAAAATTTTATATTAATAAAAAGGCATGACCGAGGTCGCATAATACATAGGAGGGGGCTTGTAAGAGAGATATAAACAACAGGATTGCCCACAAAACTTACAAAAGTGAGTCTAGTTTTAGTTCAAACATTATTGTAGACAAAAGTTGCAACTATGTCTTTAAACTGTCTAAGAGAAATATAATTAAACCATTTTACAAAACATAGGGCTTTCTTACCGGTCTTCTTTAAACTTGATCATCTTTTAGAGGAGGTTCTAGTGCCACGTTCAAGTCTGGAAGCGTGGGTTCTGGTCTACTGTCGGTTTCCTCATTCTGAGTTTGAGCTGGTGAATTTGGTGGTCTAGCGTCGATCTTTGTTTCTATGTTCTCCCCTTGTCGACGGAGGAATTCAACTTCATCCTGCAATTGACTTATTAACATGCGATGTTGGGCTAAGGTGTCTAGCGTGAAAGAGAGAGTGGAGAWGTGGGCGTCGAGACAGAAAGATAATTTTTGGGTGGTGGTGAAATTATCGTCCACCATCTCTTCCTCAGTTTCTCTCGAGCTTGATGTTGAGCCATGCCTTCTAACAAACTGATAATCGAAATTGCCAGAAGATTACCTCCAGACCAATCACACTTCATGCTTCCTCTGACGTTGATGCTTTCAACGTGGCTTGGAGCGGTCCCTCGTGCTCTGATCCGATTGCTAGAGCCTGTGGGGCTTGGTCTTTCAGGATTCTTCTTGGACAACAAGCCTTGTTGTGCTTCCTCTTTCTTAATTGTATTCAAATCTGCAAAATTCTGGTGGGACTAGTTGAGGTGGTGGATCAAAGGCTTACCTTCAAATTTATCACTGGGAGGAGAAACCTTAATGCATGAATGCCACTAGCTTCAAGCGAGCTCACGTATTAAGTGTCTTTCATGCTCTGAGGTGGCTTGTACTGTCTGCTTTCCCTTGTTGTAGATCATGATGAAATTCCTTTCACTTGTCCTCACCTCAAGTGGATTTATGGTGGATTTGATGTTGTAGGATGCTTTGCAGACATAGAGGGTCTGATACGACAGAGTTCCACGAAAGAGGATCGCAGAGTGGCCAAAGTTTTCCATGTGAATGAGATTGGCTTGCTTCTTACAATTTCCCACGAGCCAGGAGGTACATGGATACTTCACCTCCCCTTTTATGACATGATGCTTACTGTATGAGCCTTCCATCTGTTGAGTCGTGGGGATTCTGGCGCCAGGTGGAGCTGAGGAGAATGGGGGCTTCAACATTAGGGAGGGGATGAGAATAGGACCCTTCCCATAATGTACATATGACCAGGGGCTTTACCAATTACTTGATTGGCCTTTACTTCAACTTCTTCATTGTTTGTGCAAGGAACGTGGAAGAGGGATGATTGAATTGAGGACAGGATTGCTTTGATCCTCTCTATGATTCTCTTCAGCTTGGAGTTCTTTGGAGTGGTCCCTTTGATGAAATGTCGAATTGTATTTTTTGAGTCCCCTATTATGATGATATTRYTGAGCTTTCGTTCCTGAGCTAAGAGCACTCCTTGATACATCGCGTAGGCCTCTACCATGTTGTTGGTGGTTATACCAAGGTTCCAAAAGTAACCTAACATCCGTTTTCCTCTAGGGTTGTACAACACCCCTCCCACACCTACCTCCCCTAGGTTGTCTTTTGATGCATCGTTGAAACAAAGAACATGATTGTGTTGAGACTTTAGCCATATTTTGAAGTCTTGATGAGAAAAATGAAGTTGTCAGCATGATTTTTGTGGCGAGTTTGAGGGATGGATGGAGGGGAGATTTATTTTCTCCAACCACTTTCTTCTTCTTCTGTCAACTAGTTACCTGCCTTTACTTTGAATTTTCGAGAGGAGAGGAACTCTCCCATTTGTCTGATCGCATGGGCAACAACTATTGGGGGGGGGGAATTGACTTATCCTTGAAGATGATTTTATTTCTTGCCAGCCATATTTTCCAACAAACATATTTTATTGAGGCCTTCCAGGTGCGATGAAAGATCATTTTTTTGTTGAGGGATCCTTTGTAGGATTTGCTCCATTTTCCAGTCAGGCTTCGACAACTTGCTGACCAAGAGATTTGGTTTGTTAGTTATGAATAGACAATGTCCATAACTTGCTTGGAGAAGTTTCATTTGATGGAAAATATGTTCAGTGCTTTCGAAGACTTGATTGCAAAGGGCACATCTGATGGGTCCCACAAAACCTCTTTTGAGTAGGTTCTCACCTATTAAGAGTTTGTTGTGGGTTAATTGCCACCTGAAAATATTGATCTTAAGGAGGCCATCTGCATTCCATATTTCTTTCTAGATTGCTGATTTTTCTTGGAGAGCATTATCGGAGAGGAGAGTTTTATATCCAATCCTCATAGAATATCTTGTTTCTCCCCAATCCCTTATATCGCTCTAGTTGAGGTGGACTGGGGCAAAGCCATTTACAATCATAAGGAAGTGACGAGAGGCATTGGGCAGATTTGAAGGAACCTCTCCCATGTTCCACTCTTTCCAAGTGTCATTGTTATTCCACTCTGAGATGTCACAGAGTGTGTTTTTTCCTTTGGAGTTTAGCTAGATTATGAGGGGGTCTAAAGAGGGAATACAAGACAAATTTCCCATATATGAATAATGATCATCCCAAATTATGATTTATTTACCATTCCCTAGACACCAATGAAGATAATTATGTATGAGTGACAGAGAGGCTGGTAGGAGTTTCTAGAAAGGGGATCCTGTATGTTTGATTGTGGCTATTTCCAGGCATCTTTTTCGATTTTTTTAGAGGTATTTGTAGCAAATTTCCTTTTTCCACCATTCATTACCCCCCATGATTAAGCGCCACAGTTGTTTTTTCCCCAGGGCTATGTTGACCTTTTTTGGATCACAAATCCCTGGTCCTCCATTTTCTTTTAGGGCACAAACTGTGGACCAATTGACCATATGGATTTTTTTCCCGTTGTCTTTTCCCCCTTGCCAAAGGAATTTTCTGATTTATCTGTCCATTGCCTTTTTTATTCCCACCGGAGCATGGAGGGCTGAGAATTGGAAAATTGGATACAAAGCTAAGACTAATTTTATCATGACCACCCTTCCAGCTGGGTTCTTGCTCCCCATATTTCGAATTGCTCTTTGAGTTTTTGAAGGATCACTTGCCAAGCCTCCCCAAGAACGGCTTTTAGGCTGATAGGGGTACCAAGGTACTTGAAGTATTTCCAATATACAAAAAACGAGAACTGTAGAATGTTTGCAATTCTTACCATTATACTTGCTTTTGTGTGCCAAGCGTGGATTTGACTTTTGTGCTTGTTTATAACTCCTCCTAAAGCTTCTCCATATTGATCTAGAACCAGTTTGAAGTGACTGACCATAATTTGAGAGGCTCCTCCTAACAATAGGGTGTCATCGATAAACTAGGAGTTGTTTATTCTTCTTATGCCCCTTGCTATTTTCAGTCCAAAGATATTCCCAGTAGCTCTTTCATGTTCAAGTCTTATGTTTATAGTTTCTGCCATGATGACATACAACATTGGGGAGAGCGAACATCCTTGTCTTATCTCTCTTGTGGCTTGGAAGAAAGGAGTTGGTCGCCCATTTATCATAGGGGCTATCTAGGGGGTTGAAATACATGCTCCAATCCAAGAAATAAAGGAGTGATTGAAACCAAATTTATTTAATACTTCACAAAGAAAATCGTGGTTTACACAATCAAAGGAATTTGCCATATAAATTTTGATTACCATCCCTTTTTCTTTGTTATTAAAACTGGAGTGGATCGCTTCCTGAACCAAGGTTATATTATCCAAATTTGTCTTTTTTCCACAAAGCCCCCCTGATTGGGAAGGATGAGTTAAGGAAGCAGTTGCTTTAGTCTGTTTGCTATGAATTTTGCTAGAATTTTGTAGGAAACGTTACATAGAGAGATTGGATGGAAACGATCAAAGGAGATGGCATTTTTGTCCTTAGGAATCAGGGATAAAAAGGAGGTGTTGGTTGTGCCTCTCATATTGCAGGTTTTTTGAACAAATCTTATCATACAGATTAGGTCTTTTTTAATTATTTCCCAACACTTCCTGTAGAAGTGAAGAGTAAAACCATCAGGTCCAGGGGCTTTGTCTGGATCAAACTAATTTAGAATTGCTTTGACTTCCTCCCATGTAACCACCTTATTTAACTCTTTGTTGTCTTCTTCCTTTGTCATTTGTGGGATGTGTTCTATGAATTTTCGGCTTTGCTCTTTATTATCTTGACCTTCCTTGGTATAAAGTTTTTCGAAGTGAGAAGAAGTTGCTTTTTATATTTCCTCGAAGGAGTTAATTCAAGTCCTTGAGTTTGTTTTTATTTCTTCCACAATATTTCTATGTTGTCGAGCTTTGGCTTGCTTATGAAACAAAGAGGTGTTTTTATCCCCTGCTTGGAGCCATAGGGCTCGAGATTTAAGTCTCCATTCCTTTTATTCTTTGTGAAGCGCTCTCATATAATTATGAAAATGTTCTCTCTCCTGTATTAAGTGTTTTTTATTGATGGTGTTTGATTCCATTTCTTCTTGTATATCTTATAGCTGCTTTTTTTACATTTCTACTTCTTCTCTTGGTTTTTGGGGGGAGGCTTTTATCCACTCCTTGATTTCTTGCTTAGTCCTTTTGATCTTTTGTTCCCGTATGTAAACCGGAGTCCCATCCACCTAGTTTGACCAAGCGATTGAGGATATTAGGGTGAGGAAGTCTGGGGAATCCAACCAAATTAGGTTGAATTTGAAGGGAATGGGAGACGCTATATGTTTACGCTTTGTCAAAGGAGAGCTATTGGATGATGGTCTGAAATGCTCTAGGGAATAATTTGGGAAGATATATTGAAAGGAAGTAGGAGGAGAGAGCTTTGTATGCGGTAACATTCTAGTTTGGATGCTATGTGTCCCACTCCTAAGCATTTATTGCTCCAAGTGTATTTCCCTTTATTTGGCTGGACATCAAACATGCCCAACTATGAGATTAGATCCTCCATCGTTCCCGAAGATGTCCCTAACTCTGAGTCTCCTTTTTTCCCCTTTGGTGTAGAGTTGTGTTGAAGTCTCCAGCTATGATGCAATTATTGTGTAATCCAGCTTCTTTGATTTTCATCAAGGACTCCCAACATTACGTTTTCCCAGTGGTTATTAGGCATATAACATTACAAATAGGATAGATGTTACCTAGTTGTAGGTGCTTTAGATGGACCAAAATCTAGTGAGTTGATTCTATCTTTTGTTCTTCTATGAATATTTTGGTGTTCCAAACTATGCAGATCCCTCTTGGAGATCCTCTAGCATTTAGAGCTATTCCATTGCTTGCTTTCCAGATTTACTTCATTTCTCGCAGGGCCTCTATACCCTGCATTTTGGTCCTCTGGATTAGGAGGATATGGGGCCTTTTTGTTTTGATTAGATTTCCCATTGCTTTTTTTTTTTTCCCTTTGTCCCAATCCTCTCTGAGTTCGAGTACCTTCATTATTTACCATGTTTGGTTGCTAGGTGGGATGAGACTATCCTTTTCTGAAAAGCTTTCACTTCTTCTTTTTTGAGGATTTCTTCCAATGTTTTTCCCACTTTTCCCTTCTTTTTTGAGGACTTCTTCCAGTGTTGGTTGGGTTCCCAACTCTTTGTCTTGGTTTGCTTCTTTTTCCCTTTTGTTTTTGTTTTTTTTCCTTCCCTCTTTCGAGGATTTGGAGATTTTTAGGATTTCCAGGTCCAGTTCCTCCCCCAAGTCCTCTTGGCTTTCATCCTCTGGCCCTTGGGAGGGGTCCATGAGAGGAGGGGTAACTAGCTCGATTTGAAGCGATGGAGGATCTGGGTTTGGATCTTGTTGACTCTGTATCTCTTTTGTGTCTTCTTTCGACTTGTCTATTTCTGCTTCTAGATTCTCAAGTGGATCAAACCTATTTTTGTTGCTTTCTGCATCATTATTGTTCAACATCAGTGGTTTCCCCTTGATCGGTGAGGATGGCCCGGTGTTGGCCCTTTTGTACTACAACTGGGCTCGTGATTTATTTGTCGCTTTCTTCCTTTTGGTTGGCTGCCATTGCTCTTGCGCTTTGCCCTTAGGATGCTTTGATGACACCTTGGGGAAGTTTTTAGTAAAATGTCCATACTCATGGCAGGCTTTGCATTTAAATGGGGTTTGTTCGTAGTCAATTGTTTGAATATATGACCACCCATCTAGGGTAAGTTGGATTTCCTTTGGTAGTCCTTTTTCCAGATCTACTTCTACACATAGACCAGCATAAGATTGTAATCTGTTACGTGGTTCGACTCGATCAATGAACCTTTCCAGTGCATTTCCAATGTTTTTTATGGTTTCGCCATTCCAACCATGGAGAGGCGGGAAGGGTAAACATGCCCAGACTGGGACCGCAAAAGGGATGTTGTTTTCTGGGCTAAAGTTTGGGGTCCATTTATTTAGATACATCCCTCTGGTGCCCATAAAATATGGGTCATTTCTAAATATCAGATCTCTATCTGCTTTATTTTCAAAGAGGAAGACATAGAATCCCTTACCACAAAAAGTTGTTGACAACTGCCCCTTTATCATTTTTTTCTAGTTTTGGTCCAGCCATTGCGCCATTGCTCTTGGGGAGGGTCAGAGTCCCATAAACTGTCTGATCAAACCATTTTTAGTCAGTCTTAGAGCGAACGACCTAGAGGAGGGGGAATGGATAGAGACCTTCAGGATCTCATCTAACTTATTAACAAAGTGTGGCTGGGATGCCCTTTTGTTGCTTTCGTGTAGGAGGACAAGAGGGTCTGGAATGCGACGAGGTCCAGAGGTGAAGGTGGTTGCGGGGGGTCTCCTCCCCCCGAACTAGAGGCCATGTCAATCGCGATCAACTTCAAGAAACCCTAGTGAATCCAGTCGTAGCAATTACCGTGTAAAAAAATTCAACTATTATATATATTAAAATTTTACTTATTCAAAATATATTTATCTATATATATTTATTTATATTGAGAAAAAATTCAACAATAAAAGTTATAGTAAGTGAAACTAATAGTAAAGTTAAAGTAATAATTATGAAACACTTGAAACTTGTAATAATGTATTATTTATACACATTAACTTAAAAGTAAAAGAAAAGTGAAAATGGTTACTCCATACTTTTTAAAAGTTTAAGTAAAATTGGAGAAATATAAATGTTAATAACTAGTGTAAATTGAAGTTTAACTTAAGATAATGTCACCAATTTATCTTTTATTGTTTTCAATGACTGTGCATGGATTAACACTAATAATCGAGATCAAACTCTTCGTAACATTAGAACTAAAGATAGTTAATTATCATTTGATGGACTTCTCATATTTTTTTCCAAATACAATTTTATGAAAAAAATTATAATTATATGAAAAGAAAACTATGATTAATAATTATTAGTGGTAAGAAATTGTATTCTATATTATTAGATATGACTAAAGATAGTTAATAGTTAATTGTGGTTTGGTGGACTTCTCATATTTTTTTCCAAATACAATCTTATGAAAAAAATTATAATTATATAAATAAAAAAACTATGATTAATAGTTATTAGTGCTTAAGAAATTGTATTCTATATTATTAAATATCTTCAACAAAGGACTATTTTATATCAATTTTATTTCAAAATCTTAAGCCAATTTTTTTAAAATAAAATTGATTGCATTTTATATGACTTTGAGCCCAGGTGTCATTCTTGGTATTTTACATGTATTTATTTTATATGATTTTGTTTATTTTTTATTTTTTATTATTNTTTTCAATGACTGTGCATGGATTAACACTAATAATCGAGATCAAACTCTTCGTAACATTAGAACTAAAGATAGTTAATTATCATTTGATGGACTTCTCATATTTTTTTCCAAATACAATTTTATGAAAAAAATTATAATTATAAGAAAAAAAAACTATGATTAATAATTATTAGTGGAAAGAAATTGTATTCTATATTATTAGATATGACTAAAGATAGTTAATAGTTAATTGTGGTTTGGTGGACTTTTCATATTTTTTTCCAAATACAATCTTATGAAAAAAATTATAATTATATAAATAAAAAAACTATGATTAATAGTTATTAGTGCTTAAGAAATTGTATTCTATATTATTAAATATCTTCAACAAAGGACTATTTTATATCAATTTTATTTCAAAATCTTAAGCCAAATTTTTTAAAATAAAATTGATTGCATTTTATATGACTTTGAGCCCAGGGGTCATTCTTGGTATTTTACATGTATTTATTTTATATGATTTTGTTTATTTTTTATTTTTTATTATTATTATAAATATTTATTTTATTTGTGTTATATTGTAATAGATTTTTAATTTTTTTATCAATTTTATTTTATATGATTTTGTTGATTTTTAATTTATTATTATTATTATAAATATTTATTTTATTTGTGTTATATTGTAATAGATTTTTAAATTTTTATCAATTTTATTTTTTTAAAAGAAATATTTATATAAGTATTCATTTTATTTGTGTATAGATTTATCTTCATCCATTTTAATATTTTGATGTTTTTTTATTTTTTATTAGTTAAATATTTTAAGGTTTTTTATTTTTCAAAATTAATAATTATTTTATTATCTAAATTATATATTATTGGATTATTCATTTCCAATTTACATTAAACAATAATTAATATTAAAATTTATAAAATAATAATTTTAATGTAAAGTGAATTTGGTGGGTTTTCTATTTTATTTAATTTTTCTATTAAATTTAAAGTATATATCTTCCTTTTTCCAAAAAAAAATGATATTTAGAATAAATTGAATTTTAAAGAAGCTCAAAGCTTTATCAATATATTATTAACAAAATCAAAATCAAAATATGAAGTCTATACTCTTTTTAACATGGTTGAGAACAAGTGTTTCCTTATAAGAGGTTACAAGTTCAAATCCAAAGGGTGTAGAGTATGTATACCTTAGTAGACTTTACGAGTCATAAACTAAAGAAATCTCATACATCAATTTGATGTCTAACTTGACTGTGACCTTAAAAATAGATTATTATTATTATTATTACTACATAACATTAAAATTTGAAAAATAATAATAATATAATTTTTTTATAATTAATATATTAATATTTTACATAACTTTTGAATTATAAATAAATTAAAAGTTAAAAAATAACACTTATTTTATTAAATTTACATTTTACCTCTTACTCACCTATAGAAGGTAAAAATCACCTTACTTATATCAATTATATATAAAAAGTCAAAATCACCTTACTTATATCAATTAAGTAACGATGAATAAATTAAAAAGGATTTCCAATAAAACATCATCCATCACACACCATATTGAATATATACTTTACAGGTTTGCTATTAATCCTACCAAACTTACTCCCATCAAGAAGATAGTAACCCTCCATGTGCTCAAATAGTTTGTACATGACCGAAAAAACCACCATTAAAAAAACATATCTATTTAAATATTTTAAATTATTTAAAAAATTTCATGATTTAAAATAATCATTAAACATCATAGTAAAAGTATATAATTATATAAATGCATAGACAAATAGAAGGATGCCACGATACAAATATATTATATAATGAGACATTATTAAAAATTACTAAAATAACATTTTATTAAAGATGTTTAATTTTCCTAAATACATTATATAAAGAGATATTACCAAAATTACATTTTATTAAGAAACGACTAACATAACATCTTATTAAAGTTGTTTAGTTTTTTTAAATAAATTAATGTTGAATATCATAGATTATAAATTTTATACTTCATTTATGAATTTTAATTTCATCATACTTATTTATAAATTAAATTAAATTAAATTTTAAAATATAAAAATTTTAATTTTTTATTAATCAACCATAAAGATTATTATTTATTAATTTTCAATATACAAAGATGATTGTATACACAAATATATGTTTGTTTTGATGCTAAATGCAAGTGTCAAATTAGGAAGAACATTACTATCATTAAAAACTTAGAATGATGGCTTGTGGACATTATGGGTCCACCCCATAAGGTGAGCCAACAACCATATATTGGAGAGGTCATTATGCATGGGAAGTTTGGTAAAGATATGGGTTAACATTACAATTGTCAAATTGTTTTAGTTATATTTGATTGATAGTTATTCATTTTCAAAACATTAACAACATGATCAATATTCAGTAAAATTTTTTTAGATAAAAAGATGTTAGTTGAAGAATAAACAACTTGTTATAAGAAATAGTCACTCACTATCAAAACATTAATAACAAAAAAAATAATAATAATCAAAATCTAATAATAATCAATTCTATAAAAATCTAAAATAAACTTTCACAAAGATATTGACTAAAGAATTTATCAATTACAATGTATACTAAATACTTCATGCAATTATGTTAATTTTAAAACACAAATTGCCTTTTCAAATTAGCCAAGTATTTTCACTAGTATTGCCATCAATTAGAACTATTGGAAAACCTTCATGTATAACCCATCACCATCAATTAATCAAGTCAAAACTCATTGCGTTATTTTTTCCTTTATCTTTCTCATCATTGGGCCTGCTCCTTGGTGGGGCCCATAATTTGAAATGCACCGCATTTTGATCTTTGTGGGTTCCCTTAGTTGTGTTTGAACTTTAATCAGGGTGGGGGGAGTGATAATTGTTGGTGTCCCAGTAAATAAGATTTTCTGGGGAAGAACACTATAGGCACAAGTCCCTACTAGTGGGAATGGAATTTGATGGGCATGAGCAATTTGTCTATATTTTACGGTTAAATTTTTTTCCTATCCGTCAACTTTCTTCCTTAAATTGGTCAAAACAAACATTGAAATTGTCAAAATTGTTACATTGTTTGGTTTTGAAATTCCTACCTTACCAACAATACATCAATAACACTTCATCCATCATACTTGATTATCAAGTTCATGTATTTCTCTGTTTATTTACAAGGTAGGCTTGAGATTTCATGTGCTTAGTCTGCAATTCATGTAGCTTCATTCCTCTCTCTTTCTAGTAGGGTATAATCATTAATTAATTGCTTGTTGATGGTCGAGTTAGTTGACATATTTATTGGGGCCACATAATGCTTATGCTATGAGTTGGAGAGGTCGGGGACATTGATAATAATATTATTTAAGACTCGCTAGGCAGCTACATCGAAGAATTTTGTATTGATCTTAAGTGTGTTATGTTTCCTATAGGCTTAGATTTTCCAGTCATGCATACAAAGATTTGCCAACGATATTCAAAATTGGAATTAGAATGAGATTCCTATGAAGCAATCACAACACAGGCTATTACTTGGCAGCTAGTTTCAAACTCAAGCCCCGTTGCCCGTACTAATGATGCTGACAATGCACTACTGTGTTTGTAGGTGTCAACCATGGAATCTTTGAGACATCGAGAGATAATTAACCCCACTATGATTAACGACGAGTAGTAGTGCGGATAAGATAAAACCATCAACATAGTGAATTTATTAATGAAAAGACAAAAATGGAGGCTCATTTATGGACGAGTATTGCAGTCTTGTCAAAGCATGAAGAGCAGGGCCGAAACACATGACAGAAACACATAAGAGCTAAATAAATTGTTATGTCACATTCATATCACACTTTTCACCAATCAAATGCAAGATAATTTGTTTTTATTATATTTATATATTTGTATTTTTCAGTTTGTAATGTTCAACATTGTAAAAAATATAAATTTCAAAAAAATAATAAAAGGTTAGAGTGCCTTTAACTCCTAAACGATTACAATATAACGTGCCCTTTCGACAATAGGTATAATAAGACCATTGATATGCTCATCAATTTCCAACCCAATAGAGAACTTGAATAATAAGACCATGTATATGCTCATCAATTTTCAACTCAACAGAGAACTTGAGATCAACAACATTTCCAAGTCAAGAATGGCATTTGAAATCGGGATGGAATTTGACGGAATTTAACGAGCAAATTGCTCGTCACAAGGTGATTTGCCCATCAAACATTGTGAAAACGTACGATGACCGTCAAAACTTATTACCATCACCACCGTCAACTTAGCAGTAAAGGGAAGATCCAATGCCTAATTGATGTGGTGACCCAAGGCAACATTTTGGATGCTAAATGCGTTGTTAGGTGTTTGGAGGGGTCATCTCCTTGGCAGGGCTTGATGCGACACAAAGTGATTTCAACACAGCATGTTGGCAGAGTAAATGGTTAATTTGATTTATGTGATATCATCTCTACTCACAATTTCCAGATTTCAGGGTGCTTTATCTTCGGGAGTATTTGGACAACTTGGAGGAGGGTAGCAGGCTTGGTTCATTGGAAGTGGTCAGGAAGTAGATCAAGTTCGGATGTGGCTAGGAGGCCTATTTGGATTTGGAAGCAGGAAGGTACTTGCATATCTGACTTCCCTTGTTTTCAGGCAAGGATGCTTAGCATAAATAATATTTTCTTCTGGAGAGATCTTTGGGATTCCAATGCTCGTTCTTGGAAGACTTGGTGTTCAATGGCTATGGAGTTTGCATTGTCTTCTGCAGATTGACTTAATTGGATGGAGATTATTGGGTTCATACCCCAAGAKGAGACTTTTAAGATGAATATTGATATGACTCGACCCCTTTGGTGAGATTGGGAGTGGAGTTTTGGACATCCCCTAAACCAATATGATTCTTGAAAGCTCTACTCCATTTTGCATCAACGACATGAATTAGGTCCCATTCTCAATTCCAGGTGGATTTCTTYGGATGCATAGAGCCAGTGGATTCATAGGTTGCATGGTGTATGGTTGATTCAAGCTTCCCATAAGCTCTATGTTTTTGCTTGATTGGTGATCTACCAAGGTCTCCCCTCTAAAGCTCGGCTTGCCAAAAGTGGTATTTCTGATGAYCTTTGCCCCTCTTGCTTGAAGTCTGAATCAGTTAAACATATTTTATGGGAATGCRCCTTTGTGATATCTTGTTGGGTTCAGGTTCAATCTCATATGGCAAACATTCTTCAGGGGCATTTGCATTGGCGTGCAATTTTGTTTGGTGATTCCAGATCGGTGATCTGAGATTGCTTGATTGGTATTTGGCACAGTTTGAGAGTCTTTGACTTATTTGTCCTTTGAAAACTCCGTTACAAGTTTGTTTTTGATAATGAAGTTAATTCTAAATCAGCATTTAGGTAATTATGGCAAAATGAGATATGTATGCAACTCGTTGCAAAAGGGACATTACTCGTTAGAAATGCCCAATTGTTAGATCCGTACCCTTATTATGATTTCATAGCTGTTTTAGTATCCCTTCGGAACAGGTTACGATGTTCATTGGCTATACCCTTTTGGTTTTTTCATATCTTTTTAACTCTTGATGTAAATAATTTTCTTTACCCTTCTGGTTTTTTCATGTCTTTTACCCGTTGATGTAAATAATTTATAGAAGTATCTTTAAAAAAAACTGATTACCATCAACATGGTTGAAATTGAAACTGTGAAAACGAGTACCGGAGTTCTCAGAATCGTCAAATTTGACGGGCTTTTCCTACTCTGGGTGGGTGAGCTAATAGCTGTTTGTCCCGGCTCACCATGAAGCCTGAAGGTACAGTTGAGCTCTCCACTTTACGAAGACATTTAATATTTCTATCTTTTTAACTCGGCTTTTCATCATCGTGCAAATCTGTTTTGCTCCCCTCAGTCCTACAAAAATGCCGTTGAGACTCATTCTCGACGCCTCTGCAGTTTTTCGGAACGTACACAGTTTACGCAAAGCAATTCAATGCAACAGTGTCTCAACCTTCACGTCTTCCCAAATTCTCAGAAAAGAAATGGATGGGCCTAGTCACTCGTCTAAACCCTCGAGGCCGTCATCCCCAAAGCACGTCGATCTTCCAGAGCCATTGCCAAAGGGCCAGAGGAAGCCATTACCTACACCAATGAAGGTGCTTATTAGGAGGGCTAAGGAGGAAAAAGCGCTTCATAGGGAAGTGGACCAAAGGGTTCTACACCCTCCTGAAAATGGGTTGTTGGTTCCTGAACTTATCAAAGTCTCCCATGAAGTTTATCAGGCATTAATCACAATTCGTCTTGGTGTCAGCAAGCTTCTCAGTATACTGTCAGTTCATACATGCAGGTATGAAGTATTCCCTTCTGCTTGTTCATTCTTTTCCATTTTAACTACTCACAGCTTTGAATCCCAGTTCATATTGCCCATTAAAAGAAACAAGAGAGTTCTTGTAGGATTGAAAACTATAAATTTTATGAAGGATAATCCCATTGGTGTGAGTTTACATATAACCGAAAAATCTAAGAATACCATTTTGATTTATTAAATATTAGTTACATGATGGTTCTGAACAGGATTTTTTTTCAAAAGATGTGTATATCCTTCTCCTGTGCTGGCGAAACCTAATATACTATTTTGTTTTGTAAAACGTTTTAACATGATCGTTTTGAACAGAAAGACCTCATAAACATATGCAAATCCAATTTTGTTTTGGTATGTTGACTCTGCTGATTGGTGATTAGAGTTTTCAGTACGAAGCTTTCCTCTGTATTTTGCAGAGTTTGCATTTCCCCTCAAGTTCCTTAGGGGATTTTGGGAATGACTATATCTTTCTAAAATTCTAAGATTTCCAATTAATGGGAGCATCATTTTCCAGATTTAAGAAGGAAACAACATATGCAAATAGATCGTGATTCATATTAATCTATGTTTGTGCAGGTTTTGTCCAGAAGTGCATATTGGCCGTCTGGGACACGAGCTGAGGACTTGTAAGGGCCCCAAGAGTGGCTCAAGGAATGCACTTCATGTATGGATAAGGGGTTCCGTTGATCATGTTGTGGCACCCAGTGATTGCTTTCATCTCTATGACAGGGTTGGAAATCCCCGAGTGAGCCACAATGATATGCTTAAAATTCCTAGGATACCTGCTATAGTAGAGCTCTGTATACAAGCAGGATTAGACCTGAAGGAATGTCCAACAAGGCGAAGGATTCACCCTGTGTACATGGTCGCAGGGCAGATCACAGATTTTGAGCCATCGAGCCCTTATCATGTTAAGGATTTGCAAGTGTCCATTGATTTCTGTCTAAAGGAACTCGAGCTTAAAGAAGTTCCTCTGCTGTCAAATGCAGAGGAGATTCGAGAAACGGGTGAGATGACACTTGAGGCATGGGAGAGGATGAAGGTGGGAGCAAGGGAAATTATGAAGAAATACCCAGTGAAAACTTGTGGGTATTGCCCGGAGGTTCAAGTGGGTCCAAAGGGACACAAAGTGAGAATGTGTAAGGCTCCAAAGCATCAGTTTCGTGATGGGCAGCATGCTTGGCAGGAAGCTACACTTGATGATTTGATTCCCCCAATTTATGTATGGCATGTGCGTGATCCAAATGGTGCGCCATTAAAGAATGAGCTTAGAAAGTACTATGGTAAGGCCCCTGCATTGGTAGAGTTGTGCGTTCAGGCAGGAGCGGCTGTGCCTAAAGAATATGAGTCAACGATGAGGCTGGATGTTGCAATGCCTGCTTTGGAGGAAGCAGACATTGTTGCTTGAGTGCTGTCAACCGCCATGATGGATGGTATTATAATAATTTCTCAGTGACAAGCTACAAAGAATGTCAGTTTATCTTGGTCATCGTCATGGTCCAAGATTGAGAGACATATTGTGGATACGGCAAGTTGTCTAAACAGTTTGGAAGGAAACGTGGTCCTCTTTTTAAGCACATTATGACTGGATAATATATGCTATTGTGTCTGAAGACGCTTAACATCTTTTAATGGATTCGATTATAATGGGATTGTAAACTCCTGTCCGAGAAAGATGTCAATTTGTGGGTGTTAGGCATGAAAATTAGCATTGCTTTCTCAATAAATCTTACAAAGAAAGGCAATATGAAATGTGAGGCCACAGGGCTGGTTTCTGTCTGTGGGTATATATCCAAGTAGCTCGATACTGGATCTCCTTAATAGTTGCATTGACCAAGTGGGTGCATTGTGTTAAGGTGCATGTGGGTTGCTTTCTTTGAGACATGAAGGAAAAGGCATTATGGAAAACAGGCAAAGCAGATCATATGCCTGTTTTAACTTTTACCAGACAGGGTGTTGAATGAATTACAGAAAATAGGTTTCTGGGAACAAGCACTTATTTATCTTGTCAGTAGACTGTACAAGAATGTTGCTTCTCTACAATCCCTCGTTCTGCAGACATATCCAAAAAATACAATATGGAGCAGTTGTACTTTGCTTAAGAAAGGGACTCTGTGTGCTGATCATTGTGCTAACTAGTGTATGAGAAATAGAGAAAAAATAATCATGCTAGTTGACTACACATCATTCTTCTTGATGCCGTCCAGTGTACGTACTATTATTGTGATTTTTGGATTTTTTTTATTGTGTATAATTAAATTTGACTATCACTTGATGCATAGCCTTTGGTATGTTACATATCGTGCCATGACCCAACATGGAGATTTTCGACAATAAACTTAGCTTTTAACTCTACTTCTATTTTGTGTGAGAGGTCTCTGTCAATTATTTTTCCATTTTCTGATGTGAGCAAATAAATGTGGAGAGATTTAGTTTTAAAATATGGCTGTAGCTGTTGGCATACATATAGTGGTACATGCAGTTGCTGATCATCAACCTTATATTTGACCTGAGTCTTTGGATTAACTTTTTAGACAGCTGATCCAATAAGAAAGAATGATAAAAATTTGATTGAAATATTGTGAGGATTGGTTGAACATGAATATGCATTTCTTTTCCAAGGAAAAAAATGCATTCTTTATTCCAGCAGAGAATAAAACACACTCTCTTCAGGTGCTCAAGTCACATTACATATAGATGGGACTGTCGACATGATATAAACAGTCCATCAAAACACTGTAGATACTAGATACATATAAATACTTTTCTAAAAAGGACTTTTGATATCAAATCAGATCTCCTAAAAAATACTACTGATATCTGTACTATGACATAAGATAGTATTCCAGTACTTGGAATAATAACAGAAGTGACTAACATCATCACAGAGTTCATCATCTGATCAGTTGTATCTAAATATCTAGTGTAGATTCAGTGATACTGCCATCCAAAGACTCTTCCAATAAGAGATGACCCTAAATATCTAGTCTAGATTCAGTGATAGTGCCATCCAAAGACTCTTCCAATAAGAGATGACCCACAGACAGGATTAACCCTGCTTTAGACAAAAGCATCAGCTATAGTGTTCAGCTCCTGATAAACATGAGTAAATTTAATCATGTTAAAAAGTTATGAATTCTCCTTGAGTTGTTATGCAAGAGGAAATAAAGTAATATTCTGAACATGTAGCGGATTCTTCATCCAATTGATTACCAGAAGTGAATCCCCATATACCTGTAACTGGTGTAGTCCCTTTTCCATCGCTATCTTCAATAAATATTTTAGTGCCCTGAATTCACCATAGTTGTTTGTTCCTCTACCCAGATTAGCTTTGAACTGAATAAAATGATTGTCAAAAAGATAAAGTATGCCCCCATACTGCCCGATTGAGTCAGGTCCCTGACAAGTCCCATCAAAATATCCCCAAGGTATGGACTTGTCAACCATCACCTCACCCACCTGTCTAGTGGACCCAAACCTCAAAGAAGATTCGCACTGATGGAAAATAGCACATACCTGAGTAGTAACGTGGAATGTAGGTATAGATCTATCTTCAAATAACAAAGCATTATGAGCAACCCAAATTCCCCACAACCAAAAAAGGAATGGTTTTGTATTTTTCCAGTTCTTGCCTCTCATACCATTTCTTCAAGCATTCCTCTACACATGTTTCATGCCAAATGTTACTATAACCCATCCAATGACCCATATCTCTTCAGATCTGCTGAGCAAAAATGCATTCAATAAATAGGTGTAGTAGTTTCAGTTTCCTGTTTGCACAGTAAACAAATACTAGGACCTTCCTTGTTTCTTTTCTGAAGCATCTCCCAAGGAAGTACCTTGTTAGTTAGTGCTAGCCACATAAAAAGTTTAGTTTTCATGGGTGCCTTATTCTTCCATATTTTATCCCACCACCATTTTACATCCGTATGTGCATCGGCCTGAAAAGTCTTGTAGCCCAATTTAGCAGTATAGTTCCCACCAGTCTTGTTTTTTGCCCATACCAAAACATCAGATTCTTCCTTTAACCTAATATGGGCTCTACACAATTCAGACTGGAAGATATTCCAAGAATGCACATGATCTGAAATATCCCTGATCCGGCTGATCAAGATATTTGCCACGATCTTCCTATTCTAACATGCAGATCTGATACACTGGGGGTTTCTGGATGCGTTTTAGGGTTTGATGTAGACGATCTCTTGTTTAAAGTGTTTGCATGTCANGAGAAGGGCAATGTCAATTGCTGGATAATCGAACCCTGTTGTAGGGCGGTCGGAGAGAAAGACACCGGAAGAGCTTGGCCACTCCCAAACCACCTGGTGTGAAGCAGAATGCAGAGCTGCGCGGGAGCGTCGCTGCTTAAACTAAACGCACATGAAATTGTGCTGCTCCAGATAATCCAGAAGGATCTCGGAGCCGAGGGCGAGACCGAATAAACTAAAGCCGAAGCCATCCCTCCGCCTTTAACCTTTGGCATCCCGGAACCACTGCGCTTGTAAATGCTCGCGCAAGTGAGAGAGCTCTCCGTTCTGTCGCTGTATCTATTACCGTCCTTCATGATAAAGGTTGGCGCATGAGGAGCGGTTAATGACATTTATGCTGTGGGCTAGTGCAAGTCCACCTGTGGCTTCTAGGCTAGGTGTCACCCCATCCGGGGAAGCTGCACCAACCCTTAACATGACTGAATTTTTGAGTTTCTCCTCCAAATTAATTTTAAAAGTATAATATGATAAATATATCCATTAAATTATAATATCATAACTATATTCACAATTTTATTAGTAATATTAATATTAAAATAATTGATCAATCACTATTGTGATATATACTCTACCCTCGAAGAGAGCATTCAACGTGTCTGTCAACTATGTTACGTTGTTGTCAATATTATTATATCGTCTATCCACACACTATTTTTATAGTTTGAAATCATTAAATAACTTTTCGTATTTTTTCTGGGGAGGAAGAGTCTCTGGTATCGGAAAATCACAAGGGAATTGAGGGTTTTCACAAGCCGGCCTCTAGGCAGGGGCGGGGGTGTTTGGTTTTGGATGGAACGTGATGCTCTGGATGATATTATTGGGCGCCTCCTGGAAGTCCGAGGTTCGAGACCCGGGAAGCAAGTTCAAATCTCCGAGGCCGAGATTCGGCAGCTTTGCCTCGCCTCTAAACATATCTTTATAAACCAACCCAACTTGCTGGACCTCGAAGCCCCCATCAAGATCTGTGGTAAGTTTATTTTTCCAAGTTTGTAAAATTTAAGGAGAAAAGGAGGTAAGGTTTGCCAGCATTTGTCAAGGGTTTCCTTTGGTCTGCTCAAAATATGGAGGTCTATGGATATATATATCGTTGGGGTAATTGAAAACCTGTTAATTTCCATATAATACAAAATATTCGTACAAAATTAGGGAATCATTTAGCCTTACACATATACGACTCTTGATATTCTGGCCATTCAAATCCAGTATCAAAAACTTCCATAATCTATGCATTGCTATGACATATATGAAATGAAATCCATGGCATTTCGCATTCAGATTAACTATCCATATATGCTAAAAACTGAGAGTGCAATGGTGAGAGTCTATAATTACTTTCATATGAAAATTAGTTTCAATAATGCACTAAAAGGAGGTCTTAGTAGTAGCTGAGCAGGAGGTTATACTTAGATTTAGAGGTCCAGGGATATTGCCTCAAATGAAGGGAGCGTTTTGTTTTGTTTGCTTATTTATTTTATTATTCTATTATTTTTTGGGTACTTCGGCCATCGAAAGAATGGAAGGTGGGTATATTGTTCTTGGGTTGTTTTTTCATTGATCTTATTTTTTAACTGTAACTGGGAGATTTATATTAATAAAAAAAGACTTCTGAAGAGCACGTGCAAGTCTGTTTCAAGGCTGAAATACAAAAAACTATATACCTTACTATCTACCATCTACCATCTACCAGCATATAGCAAAGCGTAATGATGTCCAAAGACAAAATTGCCCAGCACTTGAGTGGTGTAGAATCTAGATTCTAGAAAAACACCTAATATATTGAGAACTTTATAAAACTTAACTACTTAACAAAATGCATGTTGACTAGCCGCTTCTTCCATTGCTGCTTTGTCTTTATCTGACTATGGTTTTACAAGTTTCATGTTATCTGCTAGCTGGTGCACAGTCTCATCTTCATATGGTCCTCCACAGTTAGAGTTTACAGACTGCACTTGATTCAAGGCTCCAGATTGATCTCCCTTGTTCATATTGATAACCATATTTCGAAGCATATTACAATCAGCCTCCAAGACAGCTATTTGCCTCTTCTGCTGAACAAGAATGCTCATAATTGTTGCAACCTGACTAACTGCCTGTTGTTCATTGTCATGGATTTTAGTTGTTGCTGAAAAGATTGAAGCTCTGTTTGCTTATATGGACTCTTAATGATTGCGTAGCACCCTCCTAATTTCTTTCAATTCCTTGTAGTCCAGGATAAGCTGGTGACAATAAGGATTGTTAACCACTTGAAAGAGTTCTAAGCTCTGAGATAAATAGTCACTATGCAGAACCTTTCGCGCCACCAAAGAAATGAGAGAAAGCTCCAATACTCTGAACCAGCAAGACTTGGACAAGTTCACAAAATGCAAAGTAAAGAGTCCTCTGCCCATATAGAAATCAAATACACCAACAAAAACCTGAAATAAACTCAGAACCCCAAACCTTCCTGCCTTGAAAAACATAGAATGCGCTATAACCTTCAATTGCAAAGTCAAAGGGGCTTTTCCAAGGGAGAATTCTGACCAAATTTACACTGTGCTGAGTCCAGGGGACAGAGTAACTTCCATATAATAACATTAAAACTTGAACCGAGAACCTTTTAGAGGAATCCAGTTCAACCATAGTCCATTACAGATTCTCCTGTTCTGGAAGATGTCAGGGGATGAGAATCATCAATTCTCAAAGACACTTTACTACATTGCAATATTCCAAAACAGCAAGACCTGAACAAAATCACAAAATGCAAAGAGAACAGATCTCTGCCGAAATAAAGACCAGATGAGCCAACTAACCTGAAATGTTCTCAGAACTCAATACCTTCCATCCCCGAAACACACAGAAAATACTATATCTATCATTTGCCAAATCAAAATGATTATCCCAAGACCGAACACTATTCAAGTTTACATTGACTTGCAACCAAGAAACAGAATAACCCCCAGAATACAACAATGGAACACTAATAGAGGGCCTCTTGAAGGATTCAAAGCTAGCCAGAAAAGTCTTCTCTGACGAGGGGGTTCACCAGTTCTTGAAGATACTAAATCAAGAAAACAAGTCACTACCACAGAGAAAACATACCTTTCCAGAATTCCTTGTCCACTTGCAAACCAGAACCTCCATAGGCACAGCACATTCCAATAATCCATGGTCCCACCTTG
Organism: Picea sitchensis; assembly: GCA_010110895.2. Lineage (NCBI taxonomy): Eukaryota > Viridiplantae > Streptophyta > Pinopsida > Pinales > Pinaceae > Picea > Picea sitchensis. The sequence goes on from SNQJ01S0005074.1 coordinate 205,090, forward strand.
ATAGGAGAAAGAACCAAACAAGAGGACATAAACATGCAAGCTCATGTGAATGGGCATGTGATATAGAGATTCCGGTCTCTTCTCATTACTTCCCCTGCTACACAATCTGGTTGACATGCGTTGATCCATGTGATACCTTGAAGGGTCTCTATGTGGCTTGATCTCCATGCTAATGAGATTATGGAATGGGTAAATCATATACATCACCATTAATGCTAATGATCCCCTCTTTTATTAGGGTGGCATTGTTAGCAAATCTATCCGCAATTTGGTTGTTCTCCCACAACACTTGAAAGCAATTTATTCTAAAGAATTTGGATGCTTCTTTCTTTGCTCTGTCTAACACTGAATCTAGAAGGTTATTACCTATTGATGCATTGGAGATCATTTTGCCAGTGATAAGCTTTGAATCTGAAATATCCCTGATCCGGCTGATCAAGATATTTGCCACGATCTTCCTATTCTAACATGCAGATCTGATACACTGGGGATTTCTGGATGCGTTTTAGGGTTTGATGTAGACGATCTCTTGTTTAAAGTGTTTGCATGTCAGTTATTATGGTTGCATGTAGGTTATTATAGTTGCATGTAGCATAACAAAGGTTTTACAATCAGAAAATGACGCATGCAATAGTAGATAAGGCCAACAACTCAATATTATGAATAATAACAGTGCATGCGTGGGAATACAAATCGCCTACTGAAATATATCAACTAAACGTCAGTCAGATCTCATGGATCTGTACTGGAATACAATC